>JANTCA010040671.1:0-19697 GCA_024741275.1 Chironex yamaguchii
ATTTAGATGCTATCGTATATCTATGAGTTAATTTCATATGCTGCAGTGATGGATCACGTGACATACGGTATGTATCAATGTTACTAGTTTAGTAAAGTATAATATATTGTTTGTCTGACTATTTGTCTAATGTTGAAAATGTAAATTCTGCAGTAAATAGTGAAAAGAATATAAAAGTACTTACTCTCAATGACCTAAATTTAACACCTCAAAAATTAAGTGGTCCTAAAATCTTTGCAAATAAACAGCATTTCTGATTGGCATAATTTAAAAATAGATAACCATTTCAAAATTATGTTAGTAGTAATACTAATTGCTATTGTTTTTTCTACTTTTCAGGGATCCATCAGTCTTTGGGTTTTGAAAAGTATCAAAGAGAGTCACCAGGTGCACTGATCGTAATATGTTAGTTAATTTTTTAACTATAAATTGCATTGTAAAAAATATATTATATATTTTTGATTCGGTATGGAGAAAGCTGCCAAGTAACATGTCCTCGTCAAATTTACTATAAAATTTATCTCCAATATTCAATATTCAGTGATGAACCAATAAACCTTTGGTCCACTTTATAGGCACTAAAATAGTTTGAGGCATCAAACGTGGATACAGTTTGTGATAGATGGAGCTTAAGAGTTTTATGCAGCACATAAGCATTACAATTTTACGATGGGTTTTGATTTCTGACTTAATCGTCATACAACTATAAAAGAACAATGCACGTGGTATTGTGTGACTCATTTGTCAATATTTTGAGCCAAAAAAGAAGAGGACAATGTTAAAGGGGCTGTTTATCCAACATTCATACCAAAACTTAAAATGTTAAATAATGACGTGACAGCAATGCACAAATTTAACCATTTCAGTATACAAACACGCCCATTTCACCCCTAAAATAACAAAGATAGCTTGGAAAGGCATAGCAACTGTCACTCTGTCAACAGCAGGAACAGAAGCACCCGAAGTAGCAGTTAGATAAAAATATTTTCATGGACGTCCTTTGCCGGTCCTGAAACAGGCAGAAATTATAAATAAAATAGCTTTAAAATCAAACTCGCAAATCCAAAATATTTAGGTGATGCACAAATGGTCCAGTTGCTTCTTTATGCAAAGGATAGTATCATTATTCATGCAACACAAAATGAATCCTTTTTACTCGTGTCAACAGGGGTGATAAAAAGACGAAATAATCAACTATTTAGTTGTAGGGTAAGCCTTAAAAGAATAGACATTTGTGACAAAGCAGCAAATTGAAGGGAGGTAGGTAAGGGTCTACTGTGGGGTAATGTGATTGCACAGCAAAAGGGAAGTGAAAATAACACTGTATCAATGTGATTAAGGGGAGTGCTTAAAAGGTAACAAAAGCCGGGTTTAAAATGGAAATGGTTGATGTCAAATATTCCACATTTCCGACAATGTCAAAATGACAACTTTAAAGCCATAATTTTATATTGATCTATTTCATATAGATGGTCAATGCAACATTAAGCCATTCTAAAATATCATTACTCAGACTTTGTATATTTTTTGAAAAAACAAGACATTTGTCAGAGTATTTTGGCACAGATAGGAGTCGAATTGACAGCTAAGAGAAAGTTGCCTAGACCAATTTAAAAGATGCTATCTATGTCTGCAGAAGTTGCTTTGCAATGATCATTTTCCATCAAATTGTACACTAGCAGCAAACAAAGTTTAACATTGATGCACGGTGAACATGCGACACAAATTTGGAAGTATCAAATGAAAACAAACTTAAAAAACAGTATTGCGAATCCGGAATGACATGATGGCTGATAAAAAGGCGAAAGGAAAAAGTATGGTGAAGTAAGTAATACGGCGGATAGGTACATTGGTTTGTGAAGAGATGTGATTAATAAGATTAAATTGTTAACAATAAAGTTTAGTATTAAATTTAATTGTTGAGTTAACCCTTTAACAAATAACTATTAAATAGGCACTACCAAATGTTCCTACCCGCCACTACTGTTCACCTGCCCTTTTTTCAAACATTCATTTTAAATTCCTTTTTTATGTTTAGACGCATGGAAGTTTCAACAATATTGAAACTTTTTGTTAACATATCTCCAATCTATTAAAAGAACACTGTTTTATACTGAATGTAATAGTGTACATTTTCAACACTATTTTCGACGCTATATTTTACAAATTTCTGTCAATTTTACACTCTGCTATGGGAAGCCTCCCCAAAAACTAGGCAAAGTTTATTCATTGGTGGATACAAAAATACAAATCAAATTCAAAAAATGATTTAAAAATATGTATTTGGTTTGCCAAAGACCGGAAAATAAACATTTCAATGAAAATAAGCAATTTGAAGTTTTAGAACACAAACTCTTGCACCCTGTACCTCCATGTAAGTCTTGTTTTTGCTGCAATTTATTCAAGAGATCAAAGACGGAATTACTTTGTTTTGAGTTATAGGGAACTATTACAACTAGTCATCACAAAACAAGGTTGTTTCGAAAAATATTTAAAAAGTTCATTGTTTCTACATTTGAGATTGCTTTTGTGCGTAGGCTATATCTTAGTAGGACAGTCCTTGAAACTTTGTCAATGTGCCTGCCTACCTTCCCTCATGCTGTGCTTAGAGAGGTTTTTGGCTCCTGCCCTCAAAATTAACTTTGTCATAGAGAAAAAATTGATAAAATTGGAACCATGCTTGAACTGATCAGTGTAAAGATGACTTCATTTTGTGTTGCATAAATGACAGCTGTATTTTACTGTCATTTTTTGCGCAGGTTTTGTCTGTAGCAACTAAATTAAATTTTAGGTCATGCGTTGTTTATTTCGGTTAAAACTGCAAAATATGAATGAGAATTTTTTTACTTAGGCTGTTTCAAATATCAGGTGCAAAATAACAACTCGCGTTTGAAGTGCATTGCAACGCTTGCAATTGCACCCATTGTTGTCACGTCAAAAATGATAAGTAAAATTTACTTTGGTTTAGTGCTGCAACGCTTGCAGCGGTCCCAGTGCATTCCTGGTGCCTCTCATAATCAATCAAAGCATTAAATTGGAGGTATGCTTTATACTCCTTGGTATATGAACATTTGTTTTTAATTAATTTTATTATTTATATCTCAACTGTAAGAGTTGACTGTAAATAACTATAAAAATATGCTACTTCTGCAAAATTCATTGAACAGAATGACCATGTTTGCTTTATAACTGAATTTAAGGACAAAACAATAAAGGCTTCAAATTGCTCTAAGGTAAATTTCAAATTTTTGCGTTTGGAAATGTCATTTACATTCAGCTCTTACAAGTTAAGTAATGCCTCGGTTACCAATCTTCGTGGAATAAAGTCAATCCGAATGTTGATGGCTATGAGTATAAGAAAGTGTAATTTGCAAACCCTTACCTGATTATGGGACATTCTGTTTGTGTGAGCAAGAATGGATCAACATTACATTCAGTTTACTAAAAACAAAGTGTTTCATACCAGTTCTGACCAAACCCTGAATTTACGTGAATAAAAAAGGTTATACTCTATAAATTGGGGACGTTTAGATCCAGTATGAGGACGAGTTTTCAGATACGCAACTTTATGAGGCAATCACCCAAAAAACTAGTACTGACAGCAGTCTCAGGATAACTTTCTTGAAAAATCTCGCCATTGACTGAAGGAGTTTGGATCATTCGTTTCCTTACAATTTCGCGTACAAATATATTTGTTAATTTTCAAAGAATGTTTTGACAAAGATTCAATATGCAAAGAGAACTTAAAAGGGACAGATTTTCGAAGGCAAATGTTGAAAATCGAATTTCGAACATAACCCAAAAGCAGTCACAAGGCGAGGAATTCGATTCAGTAAATGGCGTGACTGTTTTTAAACTGAGTTATCAAAACATCACAAAGAATCGGTATGAGTACGAGTTTGATTTTGTACGTACGTGGGGTATTCTCATACTGGATTTAAACTCACTTTTTCACAACAAATGCCATTTATTAACTTCCCTATTTTAAAGCTAGACTAATTCGTCTGCATCCCATAGCATCACCTGTGCGTCAAACCGTTTGCATCGCCATTAACACTTGCCTGTCAAGTGAAGCTCTATCTTTCCATAACTCCATCCAGGGGCGTCACTTCATGTTATGAGTTCGGAGGTGACCTGCAAACTTGCCCCGCAAAAACAATTTTTGCCCTGATACGAAGAAGAAACCCACTAGCTCTTTACAAGTGACCGGAATGGACCATTTTCAAATTTTTACAATTGATAAATAATCAAGACAAAACAAATATCTAGTTGCTGCATCACCTTTAAGCAAGAAAAACTGACTAGCAACAGTAACTTTTACCCTACAAAAAGGAGGCCTTTTTCATAGTACCCTTTAAGTGACGCCCCTGGTTCCATCGTTGTTCCATTCTACATATTGTTCATTTTAAAATAGATGATATTCAATGCTATACGTATTTCTACTTCCTCTTTTCCTACTTTTGCTTCTGAAAGAAAGAAGACATTTGTAATACTCGTTGTCTTTTCTTCTAATAGTTTATCTGCGCTATCTAGACCAACTGAAGGATATTCACCACTTCCTTACCTCACGACAAGACAATTTAGTTGGATTTTTGCATTCTACCTATTATCACCCGAGTCTCACACCTGTTATATTCCCATGTCAGTCTGGCAGTTTAACCAAACACTTTCATTCTACCTAAATAACTGATATGGTCAGATATTTGTTTATTAGGATTGAGAGATATATCCTTCTTTGTCTATTTTGGGTCTATACGATTGCCCTCATATCCACCTTCAAACAAGCCCCGCCTACCCCATCTACCAACGCAACATTATCAAACTAATGCCATCGTGTAGGCACTCTGCTTGCCTACTGAAACCTCTCATCAACTCTAAAAATATTACACGTTTTTCTGAATGATACCATTTTCAGGGATCGTAACAGCAGATACGATTTTTCCACTTCGGCCTGTCAAACATGTCCCTCTCCATCACACATATCTCATATTTTCTTCACCACACCCATAAATCTCCGTTTAGGTCTGTCTTTCTTCCTTCTCCCTGGTATCTCTCATATACTCTTCTTCCTTCTTCTTCACGTGGCCATACCAACTGACTCTACATTCCCTTACTTTCGTCTATATGCCCCTCAACACCCATTACCTCTCTGACCTTTTCATTTTTTCTCTCTGTTTTTATTTATTATGCCAATTGCGAATCTCAACTTTATCATCTTACTTACTTCTAGTATTTATAACCTGGCTCTTAAGTCAGTTCTACACAGTTGTACACAAGTTTTGTACATCTTCCTCTTCACCTTTACCGACACATGCCTGTCATAGACTATTCCTTCACTTTTCTCCATCCATTCTATTCTGCTTGTATCCATTTCTTCACTTCTGTCTCACTTTTTCCTTTGCTGTCTACACTTGAACCCTTGGTATTTGATCTCGTTAACCTTGTTCATTTCAACCCTTTCCATTGCTACATTTCTGCTATCCTCTTCCTCTTCAGTTACAAACAAAGATTCAGAAAGCATCATGCTCTATGGCGCACTCCTCTTGATCTCTGCCATATCCCAACGCATTAAGAAAGTAAAGGCCAACCTTTGATGCAATCCTGATTTTAATATAAATTCTCCTGTCCCTGCAACCGTACCTGTTCAGCTGTCCAATTTTGTACCTTAACTTCCATGATATCTGATCCTTTGCATAATGTTTATCACAATAATTCAGTTATTCCACTTCATTAAAAAACTACTATATCAAGATGCATCACCTCTGTTCCACACTATTCCTACTGGTAGCAACACATACCCATCAAGTTACAATTCTTATTTCTTCGCTTGTAAAAATGTTTCACCTTTCTTATTTCTTACCTCAAAGAGAGTGATATTTAATACCTTTACCCTTTTTGCATCAGGATAATTCAGCACTTTACTTTCTTTCAATGCTTCGTAAACAACAACCATCAGCTGTATGTTACACTATTTCCACTACTTGCATTACACAGCTATCTAGCTGCACCTTACATCTCCTTGCTTCCAGGGTTATTCTAGATTTCCAATCTGTAGTTGCAAATTAAGTGATATGTAATACAAACCTTGCATTGCATTATGATACTTCTAAAATTCATCTTCTTTTCATGCTTTTTAAGCAAAAACTAATGCATTCTTCCCACATAATTACCACTGGTAGTAGTTATATGGGCATCAAATTCAATCAAACTCTTTTGCTTATCGCGTTCTCTCAGTTTTCTAATTTGATAATTCTGTTCTCCACTTCCCTTGAATTTTGATTTATCAAAAAGCATCACTTGTGTGTTACACTATTACCACTTGCACCAATACATGGCATTTTCTTTTAAACATCCAGAGATCTGCATCCATTACAAATCTGGTATTCACATTCTTTTACAGCCTCTCACTTTAAATGCATCACCTCTGTGTCAAACTACTGCCTAAACTAGCAAAGGAGGCTTATCAATAGGCACCTTCAAATCCATCCTTCTGACATCTTGAGCTTTACAATCAAATACCTGGCAGAGAGCAACATTTATTGCTTACCTATCTTAGCATAATGATAACCACAGATCTACAGTTAAACTTCTTGCCTGTACGTCATTTCTATTCTTCTGACACAAATTGAGATTCCTTATTAATTACCTATCAAAGAGTGATACTTATTTCTTACTTTGCTGTGCATCAGGCCAACTCCCGCCACCACCTCCATTTACTGTTTTTCAATCCAGATCCTTTATTGCTATGCCAGAGAACTGCCTCCAAAAACAAAGTTGAGCTATCCAGTGACCACATCATATCCATCCTTCTGACACTACGCGAGGTTTCCAATCAGATGCCTGATATGTACTGCTTACATTGCATTGCATCATAAAAACATCAGATCTCCACTTACATTTCCTCACTTATAATGAAAATACTTGACATCTTTGGCAGACTATAGCTGCAGGAGCTGAAGTCGATTTATATAGGGACTCAGTCATATCCATCCTTCTGAAATTACTTGACCCAACCTATGAATTACCTAGCAGAGAGTAATTTTGTATTTCTTACTGTACTTTACATCAAGAAAACATCAGATCTCCACTTACAATTCCTCCCTTATAATCGAAAAGCTTGACATCTGTGGCAAGCTATACCCTCAAGAATTGAAGCTGACTTATATAGAGACTCCTTCATTTCCATACTTTTGAAATTACTTGAACCTTGCTATCAATTAGCTGACAGAGATGCATGAGGTCTGTGCCATGCTATAACTTCCAAAAGAAATGCTAAATTATACATGGACTCTTTCATATCCATCTTTCTATATTACCTGAGCCTTGCTATCAATTACCTGAAGGAGAGTGGTATGTACTTCTTTCCTTGCTTTGCATCATGAGAACTCTAAGTTCCCCCTTGCGTTTACTGCATTTCATAGTAGAAGCTTCCTCTCTATGCGCACTATTGCCTCAAAAGTCAGAGCTGAGATATCTAGGGGCCTGACCATATCCATACTTCTAACCCTTCTTGAGCTTTTCAGTCAAATACCTGGAGGAGAGTGATACGTATTGCTTATGTTGCTTTGCATCACTACAACCCCATGTCTTCACTTACATTTCTTCCCTTTTAATCAAGATGCGAGACGTCTATACCAAGCTATAGCCTCCACAAGTGAGGCTGAGTCGTTATGGGAACCCTTCACATCCATCCTTCCGAAATTATGTGCTCCTGCCTATCAATTACCTGACAGAGAGTAATATGAATTATATTTGTTACTTTGCATCATAGTCTCAGATCTCCGCTTACATTTCCTCTATAATAATGAAGAGGCTTGAAATCTGTGGCAGACTATAGCCTAAAGAACTAAAACTGAATCATATAAGGACTCATATCCATCCTTCTAAACTACTTGAAGCTTAGTATCAATTCGCTCACAGAGAGTGATATGTATTTCTTACCTTAATATGCATCACGAAACCCTCAGATTTCCATTACACTTCCCCTTTTATGACCATAAAGCTTGACAACTGCTTAAGTTGCACCATAATAACCCTTAGGTCGTCAGTTACATTTCCTCGCTCATGACGTCTGGCTGCCACGATATGACTTCCAAAAGTGAAGCTGAATTTTATATAGACTCTCAATTAGCTGACAGAGAGTGATATGTATTTCTTACCTTAATATGCATCACGAAACCCTCAGATTTCCACTTACACTTCCCCTTTTATGACCATAAAGCTTGACAACTGCTTAAGTTGCACCATAATAACCCTTAGGTCGTCAGTTACATTTCCTCGCTCATGACGTCTGGCTGCCACGATATGACTTCCAAAAGTGAAGCTGAATTTTATATAGACTCTCAATTAGCTGACAGAGAGTGATATGTATTTCTTGTTTTAATATGCATCATGAAAACCTGAGATCTTTACTTACTTTTTCTCCCTTATAATCAAAAAGCTTGACATCTTTGTCAGGCTATAGCCTAGAGAACTGAAGCTGAAGTATAAAGGGACTCGTTCATATCCAGCCTTCCGTAATTGCCTTAATCTTCCTGTCAATTACCCGAAAAAGAGTGACAGGTACTTTATACCTTACATTGCATCATGAAAACCTCAGATCTCCACCTTTCATTTCCTTGTAATTTCTATGTCAAACTGGTGTTCCTGCGAACAAAGTTGGGCTATCTGGGGCCACCTCATATCCATAGTTCTGACCCTTCTTTAGCTATCCATTCAATGGCCTAACAGTGATATACATGTACTGCTTGCGTTAAGTTGCATCAAAATAACCCTAGGTGGTCACTACCATTTCCTTGCTCATGACGTCTGTGCCACGATATGACTTCCAAAAGTGAAGCTGCATTATATTTAGACTCTCAATTAGCTGACAAAGAGTGATATGTATTTCTTGTTTTAATATGCATCATGAAAACCTGAGATCTTTACTTACTTTTTCTCCCTTATAATCAAAAAGCTTGACATCTTTGTCAGGCTATAGCCTAGAGAACTGAAGCTGAAGTATAAAGGGACTCGTTCATATCCAGCCTTCCGTAATTGCCTTAATCTTCCTGTCAATTACCCGAAAAAGAGTGACAGGTACTTTATACCTTACATTGCATCATGAAAACCTCAGGTCTTGACTAACTTTCTTTCCTCGCTTAAAATCAAAGAGCATGACATCCGTGGCAGGCCATAGCCTCCTAAATTACGCGAACCTTCCTATCAATTACCTGCCAGAGAGAGATATGTATTTCTTACGTTTCTTTGCATCATGATAATCCTAGATCTTCACTTACATTTCCTCTCTTATAGTCAGGATGCATGGCGTCTGTGCCACGCCATAACTTCCAGAAGTAAACCTAAATTATAATCAAGATCCGAGACATCTGCACCAAACTATAGCCTAAAGAACTAAATAATATAGGGACTCATTCATATCCCTCCTTCTGAAATTACGCGAACCTTCCTATCAATTACCTGCCAGAGAGAGATATGTATTTTTTACCTTAATTTGCATACTGAGAAGCTAAGATCTCCACTTACATTTCCTCCGTTATAATGAAAAGGATTGACATCTGTGGCAGGCGACAGCCTCCATAAGTAAAGCTGAATTCCGTCTCAAATTACTCGAGTCTTCCTATCAATTACCTGACAGAGCGTGATATGTACTCCTTACCTGACTTAGCATCATGAAAAACTCAGATCTAAAGTAACAATTCCTTCCTTAAAATCAAAAAGCATGACATTTGTGGCAGGCCATAGTCTCCAGCAGTAAAGCTGAATATTATATGTAATCATGCATATCCATCTTTCTGAAATTACGTGAACTATCCTATCAATTACCTGATAGAGATTGTTATGTACTGCTAACGTTGCTTTGCATCATGAAAATCCTAGGTCTTAACTTACATTTCTTCTCATATAGTCAGGACGTATGACGTCTGTGTTATGCTATAACTTCCAAAAGTAAATCTGATTTATATAGCTCCTCCATATTCATCTTTCTACGATTACATGAGGCTTGCTGTCAATTACCTGAATAAGAGTGATGTGTACTTCTTTTCTTGGTTTGCATCATAAAATCCCTAAGTCCCCACTTGAGTTTACTGCATTTCAGCATAGATACCCTCTCCTCCGTACGCACTATTGCCTAAAAAGTCAGTGCTGAGAAATCTAGGGGCCTGACGATATCCGTACTTTTAGCCCTTCCTGAGTATTCCGTTAAAATGCCTGACGGAACGTGACATGAAATTGCTTATGTTGCTTTGCATCATGACACCCCATGTCTCCACTAACAATTCTTCGATAGGGACTCATTCGTTTCCATCCTTCTAAAATTAATTGAGCCTTTCTATCAATTTCCTGTCGAAAAGTGATATGTATTTCTTACCTTACTATTCAGCATGACAGCTATAAGTCTCCGCTTCATTAATTGTCCGTCAACTTGGATTCTTAATTTCTATGCCACAAAGTTGAGCTATCTAGGGGTCAAGTCACTGACATACTTATGACCCTTTTTGATTTTTCCGTTCAAAGGCCTGACAGAAATTGATGTGTAATTCTTACTTTAACTTGCAATATGTATTTTCTACCTGGAATTGGATCATGAAAACCTGAGATCTCCACTAACATTTATTCGTGTGACATCTGTATTAGGCTATAGCCTCCAGAAGTGGAGCTGAATTATAGAGGAACTCCTGTATTTTCATCTGCCTTAAATAACTCGAGGCTTCCAGTCAATTACCTGGCAGTGAGTAATATGTGCTTCATACCTTATATTGCATCATGACAACTTTAGGTCTCCTCTTATATTAAATGCCTTTGATTTGGATTCTTAATTTCTATACCATGCTGCTGTCCCTACGAACAAATTTGAGCTATCTAGGGCGATCTCTTTTCCATACTTCTGATCCTTCTTGAGTTTCCATTCAAAGGCCTGACAGACATTGATATGTACTACTTACGTTAAGTTGCAATATGTATCTCCTACCTAGAATTGCATCATGAAAGCTTGAGATCTCTACTAACATTTCCTCGCTTATAATTAAGATGTGTGATATCTGTACCAGGCTATAGCCTCAAGTGGAAGCCTCGAGGTACATGAGCTTTCGTAGAAAGGACCTGCCTGAGTTTGATTGTAAAGGCCTAGCTGTCTTTCTATCATGGCAAACTCTTGTCTCTGCTTACATTTACTGCCTTTCAATATACATGCTTAATCTCTATGCCACACTCCTGGCTGCACTAGCAAACGTCCCGTCATTTACATCCTTCTCACACTACTTGACCCTTCTTATCAATTACCTGGGAGAGAGTGAGATGTATTGCTTACCTTTCTTTTCATTATGGTAACCCCAGGTCTCCACTTACAGTCATTGTCTTTGAAGCCAGACGCTTCATCTCTATGCCACACTACTGCCTTCACAAATAAAAATAGGTCATTTAGGCATCCTTTCACATCCACGCTTCTGACATTACCTGAGTTTTCCCATCAAATGCCTCACAGAGAGTGATATTTAATGATTCCTTGACTGACATTAAATCTAGATTCTTTTCTCTCCATTTTTCACTACTGACTCTCCTAGCAATACCAAGGTATCTGGAGGACCCTTCATATCCACACTTCTGAAACTACATGAATTTCTCAATTAATTATCCCTCAGAGAGTGATATTTAATTCTTCCTTGAATGATTTTCAATATAGAGGTTTCATTCTCTATGCCCCACTTCTGCCCCGACTAGCAAAGCTAAGAGAGCCGGAGTCCCCTTCATATCTCAGACTTTCGAAAATAGTTCAGTTTTCGAATGACCAACCTCACAGAGAGTGATATTTAATGCTTAATCTACAGGCTTGCACTCTGATTGTTTCTTATCTATGTCTCACTACTGTCTCCCCTAGAAAAGCTGAGGTACCTAGAGGGATCTTTATCACTTCTTACACTACTTGCTTTTCGCAATCAATAACCTCACAGAGAGTGATTATCAATACCTGCTGTCATTGCTGACATCTTAGGTCGTCACTTACCTTCGCTGCCTCATCTTTACTGCTTCATCACCAGTTTGGAACAATTGTGCCCCCCCCCATAGAAAATCTGAGGTATCAACAGCTCGCTCTATAACCACACGTCTGACGCTACCTCCATTTTGCAATCAATAACCTCACCGACAGAGATTTTCAATACCTGCCGACATTGCTATAATTCATGACAACCCCAGGCTGTCACTTACTTTAACTGCTTCATTTTCAGTGCCTTATCTCTTATCTGCAATACATCTGCCTCACATAGCAAAGCTGCGGTAACTAAGAGCCTCTTTATATCCTCACTCCTGACACTACTTCAGTTTTCCTATCAATTACTTCATATAGAGTGATTTTCAATACCTTCTGACATTACTTTAAATCGCGACACCCCCGGGTCGTCACTTACTTTAAAAGCTTCACTTTCAGTTATTCATCTCCAATTTGCAATACTTCTGCCTCACCTAGCAAAGCTGAGGTATCTAACGGCCTCTCTACATCCTCACTTTTGTCACTACTTCAGTTTTTCTGTCAATTACTTCATATAGAGTGATTTTTAATACCTGCTGACGTTACTTTAAATCGCGACATCCCCAGGTCGTCACTTACTTTAACTGCTTCATTTTCAGTGATCCATCTCCAATTTGCAACACATCTGCCTCATATTGCAAAGCTGATGTATCTAAGGGCCTCTTTACATCCTCACTTTTGACACTACTTCAGTTTTCCTATCAATTTCCTCATATAGAATGATTTTCAATACCTGCTGACATTACTTTAAATTGTGACATCCCCAGGTCGTCACTTACTTTACCGTCATTATTTAGAGTGATTTGTCTCCTATTTGCAACGCTTCTGCCTCCAATAACAAAGATGAGGTATCTAGCGGTCCCTATATCTCCACGCTTCTGAAAATATTTCGATTTTGCAACCAACAACCTCACAGAGAGTGACATTTAATCCTTGATTTACTGCCTTCTACTTTGAATGGTTCCTCTGTATGTCTCACTACTGCCTCCCCTCGAAAAGCCGAGTAATCTAGATACCCCTTCAGATCCACACTTCTGACACTACTTCAGTTTTTCAATCAATTAGCAGGCAAAAGGTATCTAAAGGTCTCTTTATATCCTCACTTCTGACACTACTTTAGTTTTTCTATCACTTACTTCATATAGAGGGATTTTTAATACCTGCTGACGATACTTTAAATCGCGACATCCCCAGGTCGTCACTTACTTTAACTGCTTCATTTTCGGTGATTCATCTCCAATTTGCAATACTTCTGCCTCACTAAGCAAAGCTGAGATAGCTAAGGACCTCTTTAAATCCTTACTTCGGACACTACTTCAGTTTTCCTATCAACAGCCTGATATAGAATGATTTTCAATACCAAGTGACATTGCTTTAAATAATGACAACCCCAGGGTGTCACATATCTTTACTCCCTCATTTTAACTGATTCATCGCCTGTTCGCAATACTTCCGCCTCCCCTAGGAGAGCTGAGGTATCTAAGGGCTTCTTTATTTCCCCACTTTTGACACTACTTTAGTTTTCCTATCAATTACCGCATATTGAATGATTTTTAATACCTGCTCACATTACTTTAAATCGCGACATCCCCAGGTCGTCACTTGCTTTAAATGCTTCATAATCAGTGATTCTTCTCCTATCTGCAATACTTCTGCCTCACCTAGCAAAGCTGAGGTAACTAAGAGCTTCTTTATATCCTCACTCCTGACACTACCTCAGTTTTCCTATCAACAACCTCATATAGAGTGATTTTTAATACCTGCTCACATTACTTTAAATCGCGACATCCCCAGGCCATCACTTACTTTAAATGCTTCATAATCAGTGATTCTTCTCCTATTTGTAATACTTCTGCCTCACATAGCAAAGCTGAGGTATCTAAGGGCCTCTTTATATCCTCACTTCTGACACTACTTCACTTTTTCTATCAACTACTTCATATAGAGTGATTTTTAATACCTGCTCACATTACTTTAAATCGCGACATCCCCAGGTCGTCACTTAATTTAAATGCTTCATTTTCAGTGACTTATCTCCTATTTGCAATACATCTGCCTCACCTAGCAAAGCTGAGGTATCTAAAGGCCTCTTTATATCCTCACTTCTGACACTACTTCAGTTTTCCTGTCAATTACTTCATATAGAGTGATTTTCAATACCTGCTGTCATTGCTTTAAACCATGACGTCCCCAGGTCGTCACTTACTTTATCGTCATTATTTTGAGCGATTTGTCTCCTATTTGCAACGCTTCTGCCTCCAATAGCAAAGATGAGGTATTTAGCGGTCCCTATATCTCCACGCTTCTGAAAATATTTCGGTTTTGCAACCAATAACCTCACAGAGAGTGACATTTAATGCTTAATTTACTGCCTTTTACTTTGAATGGTTCCTCTGTATGTCTCACTACTTCCTCCCCTCGAAAAGCTGAGTAATCTAGATACCCCTTCATATCCACACTTCGGACAATACTTCAGTTTTTCAATCAATTAACTCACAAAGAGCAATTTTCAATACATGCTGACATTGTTTTATTTCATGACAAAACCAGGTCGTCAATTAAATTTTATGCCTGATCTTCCACTTTCAATACTTGTACTTCCCCTAGAAAACGCTGAGGTATCTAGAGCCCGCATTATATCCAAGCTTTTTACACTATTTCTGTTCTGAATTCAAAATCCTCACAGATATTGATTTCAATACGTGCTAACTACCAAATTTTCAATACCTGGAGACATTGCTTAAAATCATTACAATTCCAGGTCGCCACCTCCCTTTACTGGCTAATCTTTAGTGCCTCCTCATCTATCAGCAACACTTCTGCCTCACCTAGGAAAGCTGAGGTATCTAAAGGCCTGTTTATATCCTCACTTCTGAAACTACTTTAGTTTTTCTATCACTTACTTCATATAGAGTGATTTTTAATACCTGCTGATGATACTCTAAATCGTGACATCCCCAGGTCGTCACTTCCTTTAACTGCCTTATTTTCAGTGATTCGTCTCCAATTTGCAATACTTTTGCCTCACCTAGCAAAGCTGAGATAGCTAAGGGACCTCTTTAAATCCTTACTTCGGACACTACTTCAGTTTTCCTATCAACTACCTCATATAGAATGACTTTCAATACCTGAAGACATTGCTTTAAATAATGACAACCCCAGGGTGACACATACCTTTAATCCCTCATTTTAACTGATTCATCGTCTATTCGCAATACTTCTGCCTCCCCATGTAGACCCGAAGTATCCAAGGGCTTCTTTATATCCTCACTCTGACACTACTTCAGTTTTCCTATCAATTACCTCATATAGAATGATTATCAATACCTGATGACACTGGTTTAAATCATGACAACACCAGGATGTCACATATCTTTACTCCCTCATTTTAACTGATCCATCGCCTATTTGCAATACTTCTGCCTCCCCTTGCAGACCCGAGGTAGCTAAGAACCTCTTTAAATCCCCACTTCGGAAACTACTTCAGTTTTCCTATCAATTACCTTATATAGAGTGATTTTCAATACCTGCTGACATTACTTTAATTCGCGACATCCCCTGGTCGTCACTTAAATTACTGCTTCATTTTCAGTGACTTTTCTCCTTTTTGCAATACATCTGCCTCCCCTACCAAGGCTGAGGTATCTAAGGGCTTCTTTATATCCTCACTCTGATACTACTTCAGTTTTCCTATCAATTACCTCATATAGAGTGATTTTCAATACCCGCTGACATTACTTTAAATCGGGACATCCCCAGGTCGTCACTTACATTTACTCCCTCATTTTAATTGATCCATTGCCTATTTGCAATACTTCCCCCTCCCCTTAGAGACCCAAGGTATCTAAGAGCCTCTTTAAATCCTCACTTTTGACACTACTTCAGTTTTCCTATCAATTACCTCATGCAGAGTTTTTTTCAATACCTGATGACATTACTTTAAATCGCGACATCGCCAGGTCGTCACTTACATTTACTGATTCATTTTTAGTGATCCATCGGCTATTTGCAATACTTCTGCCTCCCTTTGCGGAGCCGAAGTATCTAAAGGCTTCTTTATGTCCTCACTCTTATACTACTTCAGTTTTCCTATCAATTATCTCATATAGAATGATTTTCAATACCTGATGACACTGGTTTAAATCATGACAACCCCAGGATGTCACATATCTTTACTCCCTCATTTTAACTGATCCATCGGCAATTTGCAATACTTCTGCCTCCCCTTGCAGACCCGAGGTATCTAAGGGCCTCTTTACATCCTCACTTCTGACACTGCTTCAGATTTCCAATCCATTTCCTCACATATTGTGATTTTTTATACCTGCTGACATTACTTTATATCACGACATCCCCAGGTCGTCACTTACCTTTACTGCTTCATCTTTAGTGACTGATGTCCTATTTGGAATACTTCTGCCTCCCATAGTAATGCTTACTTATGTAAGAGTATCTTGATGTTCCCACTTCTCTCCGTGGTCATGGTGTCCAATTCATTACCTGAATGAGAGTGATTTTAATACCTACCGGGCCTTCTATGATGACACCCCCAAGTTGCTGCTTTTTAATCTAGACGCATTACCTCTGTGCCCAACTGTTCCCTCTTGTAACAATGCAAAGCTATCTACTTGAAGCTTAATCTTCTCGCTTCTAACATTATTTCTGCTGTATTTCAACATTATTTCTTACCGCACAGTATCTATCACATCTAATACTTACCCTGCATTGCATCATAATATATCCCGTTCTTCGCTGCCTTTCACTTCTTCTTAGTCAAAAGCATTACCTCTATGCCACATAATTACCCTTGGTAGGAATACAGGGCTCTCTAGTTGCATCTTGCAGCTCTTTACTTCTTAGGTTCTTTTGGGCTTCTAATTTTGCTCGTTAAAAAGGATGACATTCATTCGATTACAAATTCATCTCTTTCTTTGAATTCTATCAAGAAGGATTGTCTGTATTTTACACTCTTGCTACTGCGGACAATACGTAATTATGTAGTTGCACTTTACACTTCTTTGATTCCAGCATAATTTCAGCCTTCAAATATGCTATCTTGAACTGCAAAATATTTGATACCTGGTCTTCTTTGCATCAGGATACTCTCTTTCTCTCATTATTCTGTTTTGTTCAAATTACTTTGCTCTCCGCTTCCAATCTTTGGCTCTCTTCTTCAAACATTATTCTCACTCATACTTCTTGCTTTTTACCATGAAAATAACTTTCTATTGTCATGCCTACCTCATTATGGTAGAATTATGATTGTCAGTACATACGTAAGGGCAAGCACAATTTGGTTATTTCCCTTATCAAAAATTGGAATATAAATGTATTATACTGTTAAAATTTCTAGAATTGAACTCTGACATACAATAAAAGTTCAGAAACTATTTTCATAGAGAACACAGAAATCCAAAAAGGACTTGCTAACTCGTGTAAAAGACAAAAGTCCGGAATGTAGTTAATTTTTACCGAAAACAGAAATGAAAGAATTATAATACAGATTCATTGAAAATGAGTGTATTAGAGAGAGATTATTAATTTACAGAAAACTGCAAGATTTGGTATGCTAGAAGGCTATGTAACAATACAGAAAATATATTTTTGTCATTGGAAACAGAAAATACTGCATACACAAGAAATGTGAAAAAGGACTGATTATGAGGGTTATTAAAGAGGGCAGAAATAAGGTGGCAAGTCTTCTAGAAACCCTGAAATGAAGTCTCCTAGGAGGGTGAGATTTATACATGCGCTACAAAATATGTCATCTCTTACAAAACTTTAATAGTTAGCAACAATTAATCCCCTTCCAATATGAAGTGATGTCTACATCCAGTACATGTCCTCTAGAGTAAAAGTACTATAGATAAAATCATCATGCTTTAATCATATAAAGGCTGCGTACTGTTCCTTGCTAGTCCAAAATCCAATCTTGCATCAACAATCAAGGTATTGACTTTATTCACCAAGTCTCTTATTGTCTTAACTGACTAAGGAGAACATCATAACTGTTTAGGAAATTTCAAAAGAAATTTCATTTTGTATTTAATAAATCATGACAAATACTTTTATTGTGACCGAGGCATGTTTTTAATTAAATTATTCTTAGATATATTTGTTGATAAAGGCAAACAGAAATGTGAGGAATCTGTGATCACAAACCACCACCGAACTTATAAAGGGGGGATAGCATCCAAATTACGTCATATATAAGGTAGTGATAAAACTTAGTATAGTATCCAAATTGGTGACAAAACGTTGCAGTTCTAATCAAAACATTGACTGCCATTACTGTACAGGCTCAATATCATAGAAAACGCATAAAACGCAGAAACAACACAAAAATTATGTTAAACGAAGCTTCGAATCATTCTATTGCATAGGCTACAAAGAGATCAGATTATGTATTTCTGATTTTATAATAAGCATAGCGTACCAACACCAAACAAGCTTGACGGATAATTTTTTTAATCAAGAATCTCTTTCAAAAGAGCATTAACTCTAACCACTGCTAAGGCTCTAGATATTTAGGCCAGGTTGCTATTCATTATAGTCTCTGTCGGACAGAAATGTGTCCGTGCGTCAACACAGGCCATACGAGTTTATGGCAGACCATATTATCGGCACTGACTTCCTGGCCAGATGCACTTTGAAGTTTACCCAGGCAAAGTTTGAGATTCTTTTGGAGCAAGTATTCCTGTTCAAAAAAGGCATGGTTTTTAGGGAAAATTCGTAAACAAAATAATCTTTTACAAAAACACTTTGAGCTCTACCACTTTACCTGGTTAAGGTATTTAGGGCAGATTCGATTCACAAAGTCAATGTCTTATTTATAGAACATTTCATCCTGCTAATTCACAGGCGAAAACTATTGATTTCCCCACTACCACAACATATACTTCAGAAATTTCAAGAGTAATGTAACACAAAATGGGTATTGATATAGGACCTGTGATAGATTGTTTGGGTAGAAGGAAGACGGTATTTATATTATCTGGGTTATAGGTCATAAAGTCACGATTATCCTCACATTTCAACTTGTATCGTGCCAAACATGTCCCTATATAAACGGTACTAAATAGGCCATATATTTAGTACAAGGGTAGTGTAGTTGATTTTCGATAGGGCTATCGAAAAAGAAAACTATTTCAATTGAAGTAGATCTATACTGACTTTAGTACTATATCTTTAAAAAATTCGTATTCCGCTCGGTGTATGTATAGATTTGTATAAGGTAATAAATAGGCCACATATTTAGCATAAGGGTAGTGTAGGTTGATGTTCGATAGAGCTATCGAGAAAGATAACTGTTTCAATTGAAATAGTTATTGAAATCTATACTGAGTATAGTACTATATCTTACAGGAGTTCGTATTCCGTTCGGTGTATGTATTGGATAAGTTAGGTATATATATTTGTAGGGTTAGTTTTTCTAAGTCTTTGCTAATTGATTAATTATAAAGTTTAGAGATTCTGGCTTGAAATATTTTCTAAGTCAGTAATAATAAACTTTAGTTTCTTCAATTAGGAGTGGGTATTACCCAGGCAAAGGCACGGAAAAGTAAAATTTCTAGACTTAGTTAAGTGTTGTGTCGTGTTTAGGTTAGTTTTAATGCTCGGGCTTAAGTAATGTTTTCAGGCGCTAAGTTTAAGTTGGGAAGGGTTCATT
>JANTCA010040682.1:0-19695 GCA_024741275.1 Chironex yamaguchii
TGGATGGATGGATGGATGGATGGATGGATGGATAGATAGATAGATAGATAGATAGATAGATAGATAGATAGATGGATTGATAGACAAGTGAGTAGATGAGTAGATAGATTGATGGATAGAAAAAAGATAGATAGATGGCATTAACGATTATGTTGTTTATAAACCGTTACTCTCAACCACATACGTGATTAATTTGTGTTACTTGCTTGCGTGTAAAGAAAACTTTAATCTGTGATGTTCCTGCTAACTTTAAATTTTAATAATGAGCATTATATGCAGAATAGATTTCCTTAAACGTTCAACGATCAAAGTTACATTTTTTGAATTTGTTGATAACAGCATTGTACCTTTCACTTTCGAGCAAAAATATCAAATCAGCGCAGATGGACGTTAGGAAATATGAAAGGAAGCGCAAATTAATCTCAGGACACATTATAATGATTAGGACGTATTTATAATCCAAAGAGTATAGCAGTTGCAATGTAAATCTAAAATATTAGAAAATTTACTTTAGAAAGGAGGTGTTTGACGTTGAAGCGGTAGTTATGGTCATCCGAATCTTGTATGAAAAATATAAGTTTGACTTGTAACTAATTAACTTGTGCATAATATAACTTAACTGCATATTGTTCATAACTAGATTAATGTCAAGTACTAAGAATTTTCAAATACAAAGACGAAAATTTCACGAGTTCACAAGTAGGCGTAAACATGCAACATAAGTCTTAATTCCATAGAACAACTGAGAAATAGTGTGCAACTATGTGAAATTTTGAATACCAACAGAAGATAACCTCTAGAGTGTCTTCTTAAACAGAAATAGCTTGAACAGGTAGAAAGAAACGAGAAAAAAATTCTTTTAAATTATTAGTGTCAAGCAAAGAAAGGATGTTTGGTGTTGCTCTAATTGCAAAAGCAGCACCAAAGTTGGTAGTCTAGTTTAGTATGTTTACAGATTTCAAATTGTAGTACAAATCGTCTGTTAGGGAAACCACTATTAGTTCAAACTGACTGTTTTGTTATTAGTTTTTTAAATCTAGCTTTATGTATTATTAGAGTAAACAGAGATTTGGAATTTGCAACCTTGGCATGCACCATGATGTGAATTGCCAAAGCGAGTTATTAAAATTCAAGAGGACTTGCTGGGCTAAACCATGGCTACCAGTTTCGTCATTATGATCCATCAAAAGGAAATATTTGGCCATGAAAACAATTTGTTATGCTGCGCGATAGGTTGAAGAAAAAACAAGAACATGACTAATATAACCCACTCTTGAATTTGTGGCAATGTAGAAAATACGGTAGCAATGTTTTGTTACGGTAGTTGTTTTTGGACATTTAAATGCACGGTGTATTTACATGCACATATTAAGTAAAGCGTATTTAATTTAAAATGAAATGCATGGAAGATCAACATCATTATCACTGGTTTTAAGCAAACATGTTTGTATTGATGTGTAAAAGTCAGTGACGTCAAATTCAAATGCCCCAGTTTTTATACTTTAAGATAATCAGAGACACAGATTGACTTTAGTGGGGAGAAAGAATATAAAAGATTCCTATTGAAGCGTTTCAAAGCAATTGATGAGTACTTTCGATAAATGTAATCAGTTGAAATAAAATCTCACAAATTATATTCTGATTCCAAACGACGACAATGTATTCTATATTGACGATTATACTTGCTGTCTTACCACGTCTCAACCCTAAGATGCTCAGTCACTGTCAAGTTACTCTTGTCTGATACATCACCTTTTGCATTTGACATGCCTGGCGTTGTCAGCAGTCAAAAAGCATAATTTTTGTTGTATTAAGATGACCCAATAAGTTAGCAAATGTTAATGGAAGAATGTTGCCGATAATGTCACATAATCAGGAGAGGTTGTGCTCGGATTCAAAATAAAGTAACGGAGTGTTCCCCTTTGCATTATTGATGAGCTTGTGTCTGACTCCCGCCCTTGCTAAAGTCAAGTCAAAATAGTTTTTCAAACAACTTAGTAATTGCTAAACAGCATATTTCTGATGTAACACAAGAATGCTACAATATACTGGTATGCGAGGCAAATTAAATGGAAGTACTTGGTTGGTGTTTGGAAGCAACAGTTGAGGCACCCGATATTACACAACAATTAATAATTAAAGGTCTACTTAGACATATTAAAGGATATTGAAAATTCTAGGTTCTGATGCAGATGTGGTCTGACCTGGTTGGCAAAGTAGTCATAGTTGTTCTCCTGATATGGGAAACATTTTACGAAACTTTTACGTCAAATTTCTGCGAAGATTTGTCAAGAAAATCTGAAACTCGAGCGTAATGACGAGGGTGCCAGCAAATGGGCTGTATGTGAAGTTGAACTTATCTCACATTTGGGTTTTCTTACAACAACCGATGACTACCTCTAGGTCAAAGAATATTGTAAGAACGTCTTCTTGAGACAAACCCGAACTATTACAGTTTGGCACTCTGGCCATCACTAAGATTTTAGGCCCACATCGCTATTACTCTGATGTAAGGTTTAGTTTGGAGGACAAATATAATACATGCTAACTATTAGTTGGTGTAATAGTGGCAACTACAGCAGTCCGATATGGTGTTTGTTAATGCCCATTGGTTTTTAATGATTCATTGTTTACCGTATCCATCCCTTTCTCTCCTAGTAAAAACGCAACCTCTTTTGGTCTACTGGCTCTTGGGCTTCTTCTAACTTCATTACAACTAACCTTTTGATATTCTACCAAACCGTTACTTAGACCATTCCATTTCATACCTTTGTCGAATCTTCCCATTTACAATTACTCCTAAGCTCTTTTTGATGTCTTGGATATTCACTCCAAGGTAAATACTGCTTGATACTATTCTAATGCACACGATACTACTGTATTTCAAATAATTAACTTTAGGCTAGAATAAAATTTAATAGCACACTTATTCGTTACAAGTATTTCGTCAATACTATAGCATAAGAATGATAAGATTTGTACGTATTTATACTTTTATGTCGTAAAGACGCGGTAAATTTATTTCCTTAAACTTAACGGCAACCTAGTGGAGTATCTATGCGAGGTGACGAGAGTTGCTAATTCTCCATATTTTGAGAAGCTCATCAAGGTGATCTGCAGACAGATGCGATAAATTTGGCAAGAACGGTTTAAGGGACTTGGTCACTAACAAATCCTTAGAGCCAAGCAAAGAGATCTATCAATGAAACATACCGCATACGCTACTGCAATAACTCAGAAAACTAAGTAGGGTACAAATATTTCACGAATAAAAATATTAGTCAGATATTCTTAGACGAGTCAAGAGGGACCTTTCATTTCCAATCTCCATATACTTAACGTCATTACTTAACAATAATAGTATCACATAACGAAAATGGATCTCTGCAATCAAACGTTTGTAAATCGCATTGGTCTAATGCTCAATCATGCATTTGGCTCTTGATTGATTCTCTAACCTGCAGCGTAGAGTACGAACCTCTCTAAGAAAAGCTCCCATATACCATTTCTAGGCATTAAAAATATTAGGATTGCTGTAGCGAGTTGTGAAAGCCACGGTAAAAGTTACTCAAACATGAGGTCCTTACAAGATATAACTGATCATTAGACCGCACAGAAGGCGCACGCCAAAAAGTGTACTGTGGTGAATAATTATTAAATGCTTCTATTTTGCGTTTGCCAAGAAATATTAGTTGCAGTAAATCATCACTTAATTTTGGTTTCAATTCCTTGTTTTACGTTGCCTGAAAATGTGTTACAAGGCCTTACAATAAGTTTATTAAATAATCATTAATCTCTCGTAGATCATATTATTACTATTATAGGTTATAACACACACAGTGTAGCCTCTCCAGCACCTGATAAGTCTCTTTGAGTGATAAGATTTTATTTTCTATAAAAACCCTGCTTTGCTTATGGGAGACCCTGCGTCAAAATTGTTTATTCAGATACTACACGAATTTTAACATGATCTTTGAATTCATATGCCTTTATTCATTACCTAATTAGGTAGAAAAGTTATAACATTCTTAAAACATTACCGAGAATAGCATCACTACACCAATTTCAGCAATTCTTGTAAGCTCTCCAGGCGCGGATCCAAGGATAGTTGGAGACGGGACTGAAAGTTGGGGCTCTGAGGGCATGGTCCCCAGGAAACCTTGCATGGTCACGCCCTTCAGATTAAGCCAAAAGTCGATTTTCAAATTCAACTGACCCAACTGGATGACAACCGTTTACTCTTTCTCTTTAGCTATTTGGGAACTGGAGAGATGGAAAATGACGGAGCCTAAGCAGACCAAATCCTTCTCCACCTTGCGTTTTTCCCCAGGTTTCAAAATTCTCTGACATTTCACCCAAAACGGACTGGCTTTGAGTTCCTTATCTTCCTGGCAGAGATCGTGATTTACCAGAACATTTGCCAATACCCTCCCTCCACTTTCGTGATCATCTTAAATTTTCCGGCATCAAGGAGATAGCATGGCAATAGTCATGCCAAACTAATAAGTTGTAAAAGCCCAAGCAAAAACACAGAACAGGTTTTGGGTTCTCTGTTAATTGCCTCGTAAAAATATTTGAAAAAGGTATGGGGCTCCCACCATTTCTAAGCCCTGTTCAGCTGCATCAGTAATAATTGGTTTGCTGCAATTTTTCAAATATCACTGGGGTTCCCACTAGAAAATTGTTTCTAGAAAACGAAACGGATTGGTTCGCCTCGAGGTTTTCAAACTGGAGTGGGGCTCCCGCCAAACAAATTAATCTTGAAAATGAGCTATGATAAAGTGCAGACCAATTCTGACAGACAGTCCGAAAACCGTTGAAATTGATGAATGGTAATTGGAACAAGCACAATAGTTGTGCAAAATAATGTTGAAGCCAAGATTTAAATATTTTACAGTAGGTGGATAGTGTGCATGATTTTTGAGCAAAATTTTTTTAATGCGATGCTCAATATTGGTGTTAAATGTAAAATATAACAAAGAACTTATTTCACTTCCTAATTAAACACGATAAAGAAATCATTGAAAATTTGCATGGGGCTCAAGCCCTGACAGCCCAACTTTGTATCCGCGTCTGCTCTCCCTGCATAAATTTACCTATGTTGATATCACCTGCAAAGTGTCTTCCTAGTACCTCCATCTGCCAACACGTTCTTAAATGATTATAAAATGAATACAAAGGCAACTGGCTTTAAATAAAACATGACATAGTTCACTTTGACCATTGCTTGACGTTTATTTTGTACAAGTAAAGTTCGTTCGTAGCATGTTCCTATCTTAAGTATCAATGGTTTCAATACCATTTTCCGTTTGTTCTTGCTCAAGGTCATCACAACAAGTTGTATTTGAGCCCTGATGCCTGAGGAATAAGCCCCTTTAATCTACAGCTCTTTCACAGTCTAATCGACAACTGCGCTCAAAAATTGATGAAAAACGTTTGCATAGTAGAATGAGTCAAAGGGAACGCAATCCCTACTGACTTGTATTTAAATTCCTAGGCTGATCAGTATGGTCAAGGTACCAATGAGTACTCCAATGCTTGGATTCTGACAATTGCATGGGTTTGTATCTATTTTTGATCAACCAAAATGCTTATAGGGGTTTGCATATTTTGCAAGCTGTCAGTCCAATAGTTCACTTGTAGTACTTTAACATGAAAATTGATTTGACAACTTTTACTTTTTCACAATGAATACATATGTGTACTTATTTACATCGAGTGTTAGTAGTCACTTGTATTGTGGACATACTAAGTTAATGGAAATTAAGATATTAGTTCAGTATAAAAATTCTTTAGTAAAAAAAAATATATAAACATTTACTCAATGATGATTTGTACTTAGTACGACTTGGCCATATATGTGTCGGGATGGCACACCAGCTTAAGTGTTAGATTTTGAGTCTGAGATTGCAAGTTCTAGCTGGAACGGCTCCCACTTAGTACATCTATTTTGGTCACACACGTGCGCATATATATGTATATAGATATTTATAATAACTCGACATGCCAACACTCACTAACAGTGTTATAAATTATATAAATTCAAAAATACACCATCATTCTAACGCTTCGATATTATCTTCATCAGAATTACTTTTGTTTACATATATATATATGTGTATATATATGTGTATATATATGTATATATATATGTACATACATATGTGTATATATATGTGTATATATATATGTATATATATGTATATATATGTGTACATATATGTATATATATGTGTATATATGTGTGTATATATGTATATATATATGTATACATATATATGTATATATATGTATATATATGTTTATATATGTATATAGATATATGTATGTATATGACTGGAGCATTACCATAATAGCTGTACTGAGATGGAGCAGACCGCAATCCTCAGACTCAAAAGCCAACACTCAAACCTTTGTGCCATTACTACGCAAAGGTTTGGTGACGGACTTCCAAAGTAAGTACTTGGTATCACGATATATGCTCAATACGCCTAAAGCGACGTAAAGCAAAGTAAATAATTGGAACACACAAATAGACGGCAAAAGTATTCAATTACCTAGAGTATTAAGCAACGATGGACAACCCTAACACAAATTCTACAAAGTCTCGGCATCTTTCATCGTGGCGTGCAGCATATTTGCATACATACACATCTACCGACTATCACTTTGCTTGTACTAATATAATACCCTAAAAACACTAGTAGGCATATAGGATAATATGCAGTTGCATATTCAACTAAATGTGTTTAAATAATTGTGTTTAGGTACATTGGCTATAAGGATCTCACTTCGTGATAGTATCTGAATTTTTTTAACCAGCACATGTGCTGATAATTTGTTACGTAAGATAGAGAGAGAGAGAAAATTGAATCCGTTAGACCTGTAACTATATATTGGTCCGCACCCACCCAGTTTGATAATTTTGTTTGAAATCGATTTAACAGTCAACTATATGAGTTAAGCAGTACATTTCGCTTAGGGAGATGAAAATATTAGGATGGTGAGTCTTCTTTAAGTACAAGCTGTAAGACCAAAAAGTTTTATCCAAACTGTCTCTCCTATTGACATCAAAATGTCAGAACAGTCTGACAAATAAATCGAAGAAGAAACGTCTATAGCATTAGAGACGTATCACAAAGAGAATGAAAAACGGAGGCCGACAAAAGTTAATCCACAAAACATTTTGCGATCACTCGTCAGAGTGGTACGACTACGGTTTTAACCGTTATAGAATTCAGGAATACTGTTCAGGCAGTCAACATTTATATTAATTAATGGAAATTACATACCTTTTAGATATGATTGGTCGGAATCTATTGCCGTCTTACCGTACTTAACCTGAGTACTATTGTTACCAATGTCATTAGACTGCAGCTTGTGTTCCGTTCTCCGTTTAACCAGGAATGTTCGTGGCATTGTTCCTAATAAGTTTCACAGTTATTATCTGGGTCTATGAGCAACGAATGAGCTCAGATCGTTTTGTTAATTGATACTGTCTTGCATCATTATCATCTTCTCTACCCGTACTTTATTGCAAACGTATTCCTAATTACAGCAAGGAAAATTACCAGGCCTGTACCTTTTCTGACCGTATCCAGAAACTTAAACCCTAATGCTGTTGAACAATTAGATATCGAAGTTAAGGCTTGCTATCCGATTTGTTTATTGTAAAGTCAAGTAACACATGTCTACACTCGCCAGTTATTGCTTTTGAGTATCTCTTCCCTCATAAGTTTCACTTTTCGTTACTTGCATGTCTTGAAGTCCAAGGGCAGTCGAGTCATTTCTTTCGGGACTACTTTTTATTATAGATACTATATCAAGATGCAATGGCAATTCCTCCAAAATTGAAAACAGCAGACTGAAGTTCCTTTGAGATAGTTCAAATAATAGTTTCAACTCCTTTCACTCAGAAAAATGCCTAAGACCAAAACAAAGTTAGTCTTGACTAGTGCAGGTCACCAAACAGAAGTTCCATCGCGGCTCAACATATTTTGTATGTCTTCTTGTTGTACCAAGACTGTGAATACGTAGCTTCAAAAATAGCAAGAAACAAGACAGAAAAGGTTTCTAGGTCATGCAACTAAGTCGAACAAAAGATATTAAGTATGAATATCAGTTTTACATCACCGTTTTCGGTGTGAATAAGATAAGACAGTGCATAATAACGCCTGTATATCTCACACGAGACCCCCCATCGCCCAATCAATTCTGACCATCTGTGGTAAGACAAGCAGTCATCTGGAACTTATCACGGCCAACGTACAATCTTGCAATCTGGGAAACATACTATGGATAAAGATTTTAAGAACTTGTCAAAAATATCGGAGATTGAAGACTTGCGCATAGTTAATCCGTATGTTATCGAGCATAACATATGGAGATAGCGATGGGTTCCTATGATGCTTCATTGCTGGACAATTAAGCGAAAACAGAAAAGAGAGATTTAGAGGGAAAGACACGACAGAATCGGAAAGTGTCATTGAGTTTCTTACAAAAGAAAGTACGCGTGACATAGGACTTAAGAATATTCTCTGTTTTGAATATTCATCAACATTTCATCATCAGTAAGAAAGAAAAATTCCACAATGTCTAATACTCTAGGATGTAAACATGTCCTTTTAATGAAAATTTTGTCTTGTTGTTCACCAACGGATACTGTGTTATGTTTGATATTCAACTCAGGAAACACATTTTTAGACACTGACCGGGTGATACATATACTCAACGATTAGCGATGCTCATTTGGTGTATTATATTTAACCTAAAATGAATATCATATCAATTTTCAGTGAAACGTGCAGGCTATCTCTTGTACTGAACCACCCGTTCTGCCTCTCAGGGGGTGACAAGGCATACCCACGGCCCACAGTTTATAGGTCAATACTTGAGTATCTCAGATAACAGTAGTTTACCGGATGATGTCAACTAAGATATGTTAAACTGTTTTAGGACGAGCCTGAGATAAACACTACCTACCTACGTGCAAAAATTGTCAGTTACAGGCATGAATTTTTTCAGCCTGCATGCAGTAATGATTCTACACAATCCTGATTGCTTCAGACATTCAGAAACCTGTACCTTAATAAATTTATTGATTTGATCATTCTTTCTCCGGCAGTTAAAATTCAGGTTTAGTTTTGTTCAGATTTTGGCATTGTAAATGCAGTTCATATGTCGACGTAATTTCATTTTACCTGCTGAAACGAGAACTGGCCAGAGCCAAAGTACTTTCATGACTAGTGACATGCGAAATGACTGGCGATACGTACGATGATACAAATACTACATTGTTGTTAGCAACACGCAGTTAAGTTAAGCCTATTGCTTTGCTTCAGTAGATTTAAGCCGTCGCTATTTGTCTTCCGTAGCCCTGATAATCTTCATCAAAAGTATACCAACATAACATGCAAACTTTTCCCCTGTCACTTCTTATGTGTCAAGAACATGCAATTTTTACCCTAACACAGAAGTAATATTACTAATCACTTGTTCCTGTGAATTTAGTGTATACCATAAGTATCCTATAATGTTTTCTTCTAAAGACTGAGCTACATTGTATTTAACAAAATAATTCGTGAATATTGTATTTTAAGACCGCATAAATTTTATCTCGCGCCATAATTCAAAACATATGAACAAGGATGGTTTATTATTGGAGGGCAAAACTTTTTGCTGACAAAAGCCCTATCAATCTTATGCCTAATGCATCCCTATTAAGTGCAATTAATTAGTTCCGGGGAAAACGATAAATGTTTTTCCTTTTTTGCAAGAAAGTCTAAGTTTTTGTCAAGGTTATATTGAAGTTAAATAATGAATTTGACATGCCATGTAATGTTAAGAATTGGCAAGTATGTTTTGCTTAGCTAAATCCTTGACAAAGTTCTTGATATTCTGGTCTACAGTAACTATTATTTAATCAGATATCCTCAACTGTTTCTCAATTGTGTGCTCTTTGACCAATGTACGACAAATTACTTTATTGATGTCCATCCATTTTTACTAGATATCAAGCATACAACTATACCTTTCTTTATTTGGACAAACAGCTGTCTTGCAACTGATGGTAAGATTTTATGGTTTCTATGTTAGCACAGTAATTATGTGTATTTAGTTATACTTGTTTTATAGCAACAACAGGAATATTAGTTTTCACATTTTCTGGTTTAAATGTCTCTTCTATAGCATCTTCATCTAATCGCACATTATTAAAATCAATGCCACTTTAAGGTAAGCAAAAGATGCCGAATTTTCAATAGAAAGTTATGGAAATAAGTGGTGCTAAAATCTTTTAAGATCCCGTCTATTTCATACATAAAATCATTTAATGTAGTGATGCAAGGAACAGATACAACTAGTATTACAAAGACATCCTCGCATTGTGTTGAATTTGAGATGGCTTAGTACAGATGCCGTGACGTTAAGCCTTCACAGGACACCTATATGTTCTGTTAACGTCTTTGTTAGGAAATGTTAAGGATTTGCAATCAAACGAAGATTTGAGAGCCTTATTTAAATATAAATCACAATTTTTCACCAAATTGTGAGAATTGTATTCACTTTTTCCTTGCGCTAGTTACTTTTGAAAGCAAATAAATAAAAAATTCATTTCATAGGACTCCACAAAATGTCCCTCACAAAATTAAAGGAGTTTTTATTTATATTTATACAATTTAAAAATTGAAGTCAAATATCAATCCTTAAAGAACAACCATAATGATAGTCCGCAGTTTGATACAGCAGCCTTACTATGAGTTTGCTTAATTTAAATAAATGGTAAATTTAAAACTTTGGTCAGTGTTCGCGTTCTTTAAATTGAATCCCTGCACTATTTTTTTTCTTTCTTACGAGGTACAGTTTGATCCAAAACAATAAGATGTCCAATAAGCAAGCTTACTCATGCTTACCTCCAAGCATCTGATTCAAATAGGGATTACGCCAACGTAGTAGGATTCGAGTTGCTCTTAATACGAAAATCTCCAAATCGTTATTCGGAGATGGTAGACTGAACAGGGCCTCTGAGTAGACATTCAAAAGGTCAAGACATACTTTGCTTTGTAAACTGCAATTATTGTAATTTCTTGTTATTATTTATGATCCTGTTTATAAGTTAAAATGTTATTCATAATGGGGGCTATAAAAGTTTCTCAAGTTTCTTCGGTATTGTTTCCAGCTAATAAAATTTCCAAGTATTCTGAACTAACTGCATTTCCTTGCTAAGGAATGTCTACAAAACTCATTCGCAAATCGCAACCCAAAGATCTACAATTCTGGTTTTGCCCGAATACATTGTGAAAGTCTTTGCAAAAATTTGCCCTACTGATAGTCGGTTGTGTCCAGCTGGGGGGCTGACGCCCCAGAGCCTCCTGGCTCCTACACTTCGCCTATCAATAGGAGGATAATTGCAATGAGACTAGCTGCTAAAGCATTCAATGTGACGATTTTACAAGTGTATACACCAACAAGTGACTGTGATGACAAAGACATTGAGATCTTCTATATGGTAAGAATTTGGTACTAGTTAACACACTATTTCCACATAAATCAAACAGGAGAACATTGTGGCACTCACTTAACGGAAATTGCCACAATCAGATTGACTACATTCTGTCCCCATACAAATTCAAGTTCAGCATCAATCAAGAAAAGATAAGGACTTTCTCAGGGGGCAGATGTCAGAAGCGACCACGACTTAGTTCTCGTGACGTTGCAGTTAAAGCTGAGTCGAATTACAAAGCAAAGCAGTACCAGGCTCAAGTTTGACATTAACAAGCTACCTGACCTACAGATTGCTGCAGAATTCAAGGCAAAGATTGGAGGGAGACTTGCAGTGCTGACCCTGTCAGAGGATGTGACGATGGCTACTGAAGAGCTAAACACTATGGTTAGGGAAACTGAGGACAAAGTTCTGGGAAAGCACTGTGATAAGCGTCGAAGTCTGAAGGGGAAGAAGAACAAATCAGACCAGGAAAGGCAAGAGCATAGGAAGACTTACAATGCAGTGAGGCGTAAGATAAAGGAAGATAGAAAGAGATAGATAGAATAGCAACGTGCAATCGTAGACCAAAGTTTCAAGTAGCCTTGCTCAAAGGTAGCATTTGATACAATCAAAATTCTGTCCCAAGAGAAACAGTCATGGACAACTACCATTGAAGACAAACAAGGGAAATTACATACTAGTAAGGGTGAAATCCTACAATGAAGGACACGGTACGGTAGTGAATTATACAACCATTCTATCACACAAGACGTACTCATTTTAGAAGACAATCATGTATCCTCACATACAGATTCCCTCCCCATCCTCAGAGAGGAGGTAAAAGCAGCAGTTAAGAAACTCAAGGAAGGGAAATGCCCAGGTACCGATAACATACCGGCAGAATTACTCCAACATGGAAGTGAAGCAATGGTTGACGCTCTGCATAAGCTGTGTTTGCAAGCCTGGAAAACTAAGACTTGGCCTGAACAATGGACAATATTGTAGTCCCCCTTCCTCCGAAAGCAATACTAAACAGTGTAAAGCACCAATTGATAAGCCTTATTAGTCATCAAAGCAAGTTCCCACTTAGCATTGTTTTGAGGAGACTGCAAAGACAAGTGGAATCAGTCCTATCAGAGGAACAAGGAAGATTTTGTCCAAGGTGGAGTACAGTAGAGCAGATATTTATATTGTGTATACTAATTAAAAAACAAATAGAGGTCCAAAAGATGTCCATAATTTTATTGACTTCCAAAAGGCCTTCGAAGGAGTATGACATGATGGATAGTAGCAGTCAATAAGGATGTAGAAGGCAAGGAGTGCTGTACTACAAGAGGGAGAAACTGGCTAGGCATTTAGAACGACAGTAGGGGTACAGCAGGGCTGTTTGCTTTCTCCAACACTCTTTAAGCTTCTATTTGAGAACATCAAGCAAAAGGCTCTGGAGTACCATCAAGGTAGAGTGAAAGTTGGAGGACAAGAATATAGCAACCTGCGGTTTGCAGATGACATCGATGTGTTAGCAGGAACTGCGGAGTAATTAACTACACAGCTCGAGAGTTCAGCTGGAATGTTTGGTATGAAAGTGAGCACAGAAAAGAGCAAGATATTAAGTGAACAATAAGGACCGAGGAGCAACAACAATCAGAATGAATAATGAAGAGCTGGAGGAAGTACAGAGGTTTACAGTAACTAGGGTCCCTAATCTCGCATAATGAGAGAAGCTGAAGTGGTTTGGACATGTTTCACAACACAACGGCTTGGCAAAGACTGTATTGCAATGAAAGACGGCAGGGAAAAGGAGCAGAGGACGAGAAAGAAAAACCTAAATCTAGCTGCATTGAAAAATGCAAAGAGTGAAACTGTATACTAGGCCGAAATACGTCAATTGGAGCCTTGCTACTATCAGACTTCAGTTTACACATGAGTTGATATGTATCATTCTGATACGGATTCTATGAGTTAATTCAAAATGTTTTTCTCTCTAGCACACAGTCTTTTGATAGACTTCTTGCTTTTGTTTCCTCTATATTTCTCTATTTATTGTCTTACTTTCCACGTTAGCAGACTCATCGTTCTTCTGATTTTGCGACACACTCCAGCTCTTTCGCTTTCTCTAGGTGTATTTTATGTGTTTTCTCTACGATTTCTTTCTTCAGCTATCCATTTTCACTCCTTACACATTCAATCCTTTTTGTTCTGTGTTAGTTTTCTTCCACTTCCACCAATATTAGCACCATCCCCAATGTTTTTAATTCTATCTTACTTACTTTACTGCAAAGGATAGTTAAGCCAACCTTTTAGTAATTTAAAACCAGAAGCAAGTAGAAAAATAGAAAGAAGAAACCGAAGGGACACGATATAGCACACCTGATACAAGCTTGTATCGCAAAGTTGGTGATTTTTGTCACAATGAGTTAAGTTATCACATTTCACATTAATCTCAATTTGATTATAGATGTCCAACCTACACACAGTTTCTAGTGCAACTTCCCATGTAGAAAAAACGTTAGGCGCCATTACACTTTTATACAGAAGAAAACGTTCTCCGTAGCCCTTCATACGTTGTTTTTTGCTGATGCAAGTAATTATTGTACACTTTGAGTTTACATAAGTTAGCAAGATCGACAAGCAAATTTAGCATCTAGTTAATTTATGCACTAGTTTACTAGTGCATTATGGTACATAACGCTTAGGCTTGTACTTATTAGAGTGACTTAAGCTGTCTCGAGGTATGAACATGCTGAAATATGCAATGCCTCTCCTTATCAATCATTCACTTAGCGTGTAGACGTTTAAACTCACATTCTAGATGGTGCAGACCAGTCTTCATCTTTTCTTGATTTCTTCTTGACCTTGAACCGTAATAGTTGTAAGGTTTTCATAAATCTTCTCTCGATGGATCTGAGCACGTTGTTAACATGGCGTCGGGCTCACCTAAAGCTTTGCTGCCTCCAATTTATCATAATCTTTTCAGGTATTGTACACTTTCTTCCAGATGCTCTTGGGCTCTTGTTTTTTACACCTGTTAAAGACTGTGTATACCAAAGTTACTTTCTGGATGCTTGCTGGTATTAACAAGTTCATACTATCCAGCAAATACCAATTAAAACCTTGTTCATCACTATGGTTTTCTACTAATTGTGCTGTAGCAATAGCCATTTCACCCACCAGTTTCACCCATAATTCTACAACAAACAGCTCTTAACCACTGCTCATACGTATTGTAAAGCTGTCATTTTCTAAGCAAAGTTAAACTATGATCAGTTTGTTCATGAACACACATCCTTCTAAAAGGCTTCCTCTCGTAGCTCCTATCAGCTTACTCAGCAATTACAGAATTATATAAACAAGTTAGGTAATTCAAATGCAAGTATTACGTACTCAAAGAATGTTCAGCTTTACCCAGCTTATGCAGTTAGTAGCCCAAGCACGTTGAAGTGTAACACATGCATTTATTACCCAAAGGCGTGAAGAAGCATCAGACCCATGCAATACGTCCCTCAAGCATTTTAAAATGTATCAAAACGTATTCAGTTCTGTCTCAAAAATATATTTCGATTGATTGGCTTTGCAAAATTATTCTTTTACGTTAGTTGATATCCATTAGGTTTATGTAAATATTGATCCAAACCTTTTAAAATGTACCAAACTCGTGCATTCACTGCTTCAATCATGATATGATTTATCAAACTCATGAATTCATTTCTCCAAGCAGAGTGATATGTAACAGAACCGCAGATTTGTTATTTAAACCATGTAACAAGTTGGTACATACTTAGTACTCCAAACAATTTAAGGGTCTGCAATTATTACACCAGATGCGCCAAAATATATCAAGATAATGCAAATATTGCTCCAGATAAGTATCACGATAATGAATTTAGCACTTAAACTTAAATATATCAATTTCATGCGTTTTGTATTGCATGCATGTTAAGGTGTAACTGTGTCATATACTCATTACTCGAAACATGTTAAGTACTTAAGGAATGTTATGTTGCATCACGTTTATGCGATTTTTACTCGCTTAACTTTCTATATGTTTATTACTCCAAACACGTCTTGATGCATCATGCTCAAGTGGTTATTAATACTAGCATCTAACAGGATATATCACAAATTTATTACGAAAAGCATGTTAACATAATGTATCCAAATCATGCAATCTGTACTCGGAGTATGTTTACAAGACTCTAGCTCGTGCATGTATTACTTCAAATATGTTAACGTGCATCAAGCTCAAGTGTCTTTTGACTCGAGCACATTTACAAATCACGCTTATGCGTTTATTACTAAGATGCTAGAATATATGAAAATCATACAATCAATACGTATTGAGTATGATTGTTATGATGCACAACGTATTTTGAGATGCATCATAAATGTTTAGAGGCAACAAGCTGATGAAATCCTTAGCTGATGAAATGTTCTAATACATTAAGTATGTTAAGATGTACATTGGTGTTGCAATCCTTACGCCAACCATGTTAAGTACGATGCGTTAATCTTATGACGTGACTAAGATTTATCAGGCTAATACACGTATTACTCTAAACATGTTTAAATGCAGCAAGCCAAAGTAGGCATAATTTCAAGCATGTTTAGAGGTATCAGCTATGTTAAGAAGCATATGGCTGATGCAGTCCCTACTCAAGTAATGTTGCAATGCATTATTTACGTTAACATGTAGCAATCCTTTATCTAGATAGTTTGCGATGTATATTAAGCTGCATCAATAATGTTTAGATGTATCAGTTTGATGCAACTTCTTTTTACTCCAATTACGTTAAGAGATGCGATTATCACTCCAAACATTTTAAGATATATCGAAGTCATGTAATTATTAGTTAATTATCTAGATATCTTAGGATTTACTCTCGTACGTTTCTACGGGATACATCTAAAATTGCGCGATGCTTATAAATTTGTTTGTGAAAACATATAGTGGTTAAACAGGTTCAAATAGTTATAATTACACGAATGCCCTTGTGAAATGTATCCGTTACCCGAGGAATGGTGGCGCATATCAGATACATGGATTTGTTACCACAAACATTTCCGATACATGACGCTCATGTAAGTGTTGCTGCAAGGATGTTTGGATTATCAAACTTATTTCACGCATCACGATGTATCGAACTAATGGAATTAATATTCAATGTCAACGAATATCTAGATCATACATGTGTGACCCAAAGCATGTTAAGACGTAAGCACTTTGTTACGTTAACCATGTAAAATTGTGTCAAGCCAATGCTTTTGGTACTCAAACATGTCAGCAGTAAGTTTATTACTCCAAATATCTTAAGGTGCATTAAACGTATGTAGTTGTTACTCCACACAAGCTGAAATATATCATTTGTTACTCTGAATATGTTAAGTGGCACACGGGACATACAAATAATAGCAGCCCAAGCATGATTTTTTTAATCTGGTTGTATTTTTGAAAATTATATTATAGGGCTTCTCATCTCTAGTAAAACAATAATAATGATCTTCAACCACTTTGACAGTATATTCTGAATTTTGCCGCAGATATGGAAAAACGGCTTGATTAACTGGTAAATCAGGCTAACATCCTAATCACTGCAGCTTACGTTTGTTCTCGTCTTTGCTTGGATACGAACATGGTCCGTAGATGGTTTGACACCCTTCAGACTACTTTCTAACCATCAGCCTTTATGTACCGAATAAGTACCACTATACAATATGTACCTGTTGTAATCGAAAGTAAATTTCAAGTGTAATTTTGGTCATAACGAGATCACCGAAACATTTCCTGGTGGTCACTTGAAGAGACAACACGTGGCATTTATTATAAAGAATTGCATTTACGTCATTCATCTTTTTTTCACCGCGTATCTTATATTAGCTTTAGTGTTTATCTGCTTCATGAGCTAGTATTCATTGCACGATAGGCCTAGTTCTCCTCACGAGGGTTCATATGTTAATCTTTAAGTACTTTGACAGCTCGTTGTTTCGGCGTCTATTTGTATGATTTTGCGATAATAAAAACTGCATATGCGATTGTGACAGTTCCCCTACTATAGAGAGTGAATAGACACTATCATGTTAAGAAAGACGGGAGAAAAATAAGGACCAGTAGAATAGAACAAAAGTAACTATTACACTTTAGTAACTTAAAAGACTTGCTGTAGCTTCTTGGGGTAATAATATGGCCTGAAGGAGGGGAAAGGAGTGCCTTGATACATCCATTGAAAGTCCGGATGGCTGGTGGTAAGATCAGAGTCAACCACCTTGCACACCTGGTTTTTTAAAGTAAGTTATATTAAGAAAGCACTGAAAAAGCGCGAAAAGTCCATCCAAACACGACAAGTTAAAGTATTTTTAGATGCATGACCTTTTCTATTCACAATAAAGGCGTTTGTAAAATTGATGAAAAATTACTGAAGGCTTCAAGAGGGCAACAAAGATTTAGTTTGTGCAAAACGTCTGTAAGTTATGAGTCGTAACATTTGACAGCAAATATTGAAAATAAAGAAATATATCATTGTGATAATCTGCATTATTTTAAAGCAATGTTTAAGGATCATTTAAGCTTCGGGGGACTATACGGAGATTTGTCACTTTTTAAGGCCTAGAACCAGAAAATTGTTTTATGAACTATAGGCCTCCCATATGAAATTTGCATAACGTATTAATATTACGTATTTCCATTGATTTAGCGAGGATGTTTAAATGCCTTCAACATAAGATTTTGGTTTAAAATTTTCATCACTAATCTAAATTACTACCTATGTGACTTATTTTGCAATCATTTCTACCGGACTACTGCTCAAATGTGCATAGGTTTTAAGGTATTATGATAAAACTAATAAAGTGTTACTCGTGAGTAAAAAGTAGAAAAACATTCAATTAATCTATGGAGACAGCAGATATATCAAAATGTAAGACCACTTCCAAGTTATGGTTTAGGACCTGGAAAAATAAATAGGCTATGTTTTGTTGCGACAGTGTGGTTTCTGCCTACAACATCAAGTGAAGATTATTTCATAAAGCTTTACAAACTCTTTTTCTCTTAGTGCAATGTACAGCGATTTACTTACACCGTCATGCCCCAGGTGTCTTTCTGTCTTTCGCCATCTCAATCAGCACGAGGTCTAATTCTTTTCTAACACTCGACATTTAGAGCATCCTTCCTACCTCTTTTGCCCTGTTTTTTGAAATATGTAGTTAGTTCTAGGTTCTCTTGCCCATTTATAAAGCTTGTCCTGCAAACATCATTTGTAATGGTCTCTTCGTCTCTTCGTCTCTTCGCCACTGGAACCTTTCTACTTATTCCAGCTCTTTTCAACACCTTTTGTCTAGCCGCTTGGTCTGTCACGTTAAGACCGACCTCCACTTGGCCGCGCGTACGATACGGCTAGGTAAGCGCATGCTCTAAGACTCAGAATGATGAAATATTCTTGTCCGTCACGTTCAAAATTTGTACGCCTGAAAAGTAGAACCTGAAGGCCGACCTCCACTTGGCCGTACGTCCGTCGAGAAAAATGTCCTGTACGTAACCGTACGTACGTACAGTGGAATTACACGGTCGAGCGACTTCGCGCGTACGTTTTACTTTGAGAAAAGTGCGCCAAAAATTATAAACAACATGGAAGCCGCAAAGCGAAGGCGACTACTGCTACTGTTAATGCTGCGAAGAAGACAGCAGGACTATGAAGAAATTGAAAATTATTTTCTTTCGAAGCACCCGAGAAAGAGAAGATTTTGGGTAAGACGAATATACAAGGAGAGGCAACTGAAAGGTGAATATCACTCGTTGGTTGTACAAGCCGAGTTATCAGATCTGGAACTTTACTTCCAAATGTTTCGCATGACAGCAACAAAATTCGAGGAACTGCTAAACTATGCTACCCCACACATGCTGCGTGATGATATGAGAAGACAGCCGATCTAACCAGCTGAACGTTTGTGTTACATTGCGATTCATTGTAACTGGGGACTCATTCAACACAATTGCAACAAGCTACCGAATGAGTGGGACAACAGTTGGAAGAGTAATGAAAGAGACTTGTAATGTGTTGTGGATGGTTTTAAAACAAGAGGGTTTCTTAAATGTAACCCAGACATCTGTGGAGTGGGAAAACCTTAGCAAAGGTTTTGAGAATGGATGGAATTTTCCTAATTGCGTTGGTGCCATCGATGGAAAGCACGTCATAATTCAATGTCCTCCTAGAGGAAACTGT
>JANTCA010040693.1:0-10611 GCA_024741275.1 Chironex yamaguchii
GTTGCCATATACATATACTTTCCTTTCTGACGTTTCATACTCTGAGGAGTGTCAGACAGAAAAAGCTTTTAAGTATGTCGCAAATTTTCAAGGCGATTTTCAAATGTATCTAAATAAGAAAAAATCAGAATCCTTGAAGCACAGCTAAATCCGTTATGTTTTTTTAATCACAAACGGGAAAATGTTGCACTCAACTGACATTCAATAACCAAGTACTGCAATGGGACTAATCTCTCTGTGTTTGCCAGGAGGGAGCTAGGGGCTATGACCCCCAACGGTATTATTTCATATCGTGGAAGTTTGATTTAAGAGTCATGCCACATAGTTTAGACAAGCAAAGGAATAAGATCAGAACTTTAACATATCACGAAATTAAGAAGCTATGTTAGTGTAAGATCATGCAGACCATGGTTGAATGGGGAAGTTCGTGTTCTAGCAAAGGAAAAAAGCAAATCTACACAGCCGAACATTCAAACAAGGTACAAGGAGGTAGCAGCAGAAGTAGCGCGGAAAATCAGGAGAGTTAAAAGTGAATGGCTGAAACAGGAATGTGCTCAAATAGATGATTATGATAGAACAGGACAGCCGAAAGCCATGTTTGAGAAAATCACCAAAATATAGAAAGCAAACTTCCAGCCTATGCAGGCTTGCATAAATGACAAGAATGGAAAAACGATGGCTGAAACTAAAGTTGTCCTGGAAAGACGGAAAGAATACGGAGACATGCTCTTTGGTAAACCAGAAAACGAAGCATCGCTGGAAAGGATAATAGTAGATCCTCATAAAACACTACCATTAATTAGCAAAGTGCAAGCAGCAGTAAAGTAATTAAAAAGAAATTAGTCTCCGGGTATGGACGGCTGCTGTACAAAGCTTACACCAGTTTCAGAAAAAGATATGGAATAGTTGTAAGTAGCTAAAAGACTAGAGAATACAGTAGTCTGCTGTCCTCTTCAAAAGTGGAAATCGAAAGGAGTGCTCAAACTACAGAACTATAGCACTAATAAGCCATGCTAGCAAAGTCCTGCTAACAGAATGAAAAGAAAAATAAAATACGAACTACCTTATGAGTAGGCAGGATACAGGAAAGGAAGGAGCACAGTTGACATGTTGGTAACACTACAAGTTCTGATGAAGCAGTGATTGTTACATATGAAGCAAACATATGTTATCTTTATCGACTTCAGTAAAGTGTTTGACTCTGTAAGCCACAATCAGCTTTTCACAATAATGATAGAGATGGGCTTCCCGAAGCATCTGGTAGCAAGTTTGCCCATCGACTGGCATGCTCCTCCTCAATATTGTGAGCCTCTTCCATCTCCGCTCTCAGAATTCTTGAATAAAATGCAATTAACACACCAAGTATTGCATAATTTGGGCTCTGTGTCATGGCAACATTTTCAAGTGACTTTCAATGAGAAAACGCTTCGTTGTCAAGGTTTTTCCGATTTTCCGCTGATTCTTAGGTTTTTTCTTTTCCGAATCCTTTCTTTTTGGGAAAGTGCAAAGTTCGCACCTACTGTTCAAAATTACACAGAAGACACGGAGAGGTCTGACCCACTGAGAATACTGTTGCTTGTGTAAAAATATATATGTTCTTGTGACACAATATGAATTTCAACATATTCTGGTTAAATATAAATCAATTATGAGAGTACTCAAAGGCTTGTATAAATGTTTATGCATTCTAAAAAGCTCCAAAAATATTTGGAAGGGCTTGGCTACGGAAATTTTATTTCCCCACAATTTTCTTTCCCAAATGGCTCTTATCAAACTTCTGTGCTGGCTCCGCCCCTGGTGTTTACTATGCAACAAATGAAATCGAGTCAAAAATACAATGCTGATTCAAACAGATATAACAGCTATACAAAACGAGGCCACGTAAACCAGGAGGTTTACATTCCATTACGTGTTTGAGTACAGTCGACATTTATTGTCTCGAATGCTGCTAATTTTGTCATAGCTATGTCGAACAGATTTCATATTTCTTTGAGTTTTCAGATAAGAATTCCTCATGATTTCTGTTGGCTGCCTTGATTACTTCTGTCTTAGACTTTTAGCTACTTCAAACCAATTTTCTGATCCCCTCCTTAAAATTGTCCCGAAAAAAGAAATATAGCACAGACAATAGCAAAATTCCTTTTATTCTTTTTTAGTGTGTACTTAATTTGCAATCGACTACAGCCTGAAGTTAATTGAAATGTTAGAAAAAGAAAGTTTTGAGAAGTAACAAAATACGCATGTCACTAGATAATTATATTTTCAATGTCTATATACTCAGATTTTTTGCGCCTTGTATTTATCAGCAAATTTGGAGGGATGTATACTATAGCAAGGTACAGAAAGGATTCATTTTTCACTTAATTATAAATACAAAAGTTTTATTCTTTATAGTTTACTTTATATTAATTTCGAACTTTTGCTATTTCAAACATTCTTGAGTTCCATAAGAGTACGAGACAGCGGATGTCGACTGTACGTTATCGTTGGTCTCTTCCGTTGCATTATTGCAACATGTATAGAGAAGACCTGGGATACGATGTTGCTTTATCTCGATCAGCAAGCAAACAATGAAATTCTTGCACTCAATAGATATTTCAAGAACCAACTAATGTAACTGAACTACTATCCCTTTGCTTACCACCTCAAGTCAGAATATGAATAAGAACAGCAAAGAAAAAAGCAGCAGAATGATATGCGCTGTGTGAATGGCCTAAGTGACGCGACAAACTAATCTATCTATGATGCGTTAAGACGTAAGTAGGCCTTTATTAATTCAAAAACATTTCCTTCGAAGTCCATAACTAAATGTGGAGAGTCCAATAAATAGTGATCTATGGAATTTTGGAGAGAGAAAAGGTCTTCCGCCAACACTAGATAGAAACTGCTGTTTATTCACGTCACTGCCCTTAAGGATGCGAGAGCTTGGTACCAGGCTACAGGTGTACTTAAAGGGTACAAGCAAGCTAAAATTTTATGTGAAAATGAACACATTTTCCTGGTAGCTCTGACACTTTGTACTCTTAAGAGTATCAAATAACTCTATCACTGCTTAGTCCCAAGTAAAAGATGAGAGGAGAGTTGAAAGGGAAATACGTGGGTCCCTCTCCCGTAAAATCAGAGAAGATAGCGGTCCTGCAAGCTTCACTTGATGCCATCGTAAAGCACAGTTCGTGGAATGGAGTTACGCAAGTTGTCATCACATGATTCGCACCTGGATTCTATCCACTACAACGTAAGTATTTTTACCACTCCGCTTCAACAAGGGAGAGAACCTTTAGTTGCCATTTATTCCTGAATCATTTAGTTGAGATGCGTTAAAAGGGGCATATCACTGAAATAAAGGTGGAATAGCACACTAACTCGACCACGACACGAAACCAGGACACCTCTGCTTTCAGTACATATACTCCGACAGAAATGCGTCTCTAGTTTCTTATCAGCGATTGATCTGGCTAAGCAGCTGAAAGACATAGAACCGCTGTAGATTTGTGTAAACAAGAACCGCAGTAGTGTTATATTAGCTTGATAAGTAGGTAAAGTAAGTATTTTCACCACTCTGCTGTAACAAGGGAGAGATGCCTTAGTTGCCATTTATTCCTGAATTGTTTAGTGGAGATGCGTTAAAAGGTGCGTATCACTGAAAAAAAATTGGAATAGCTAACTATGTGGAGCAGGACACGAAACCAGGAGTCTTCTGCTTTCAGTACATTTGCTTCCGCAGAGGTGCTTCTCTACGTTCTTATGAACGATTGATCTGACTAAGGTCCTAAGTATGTGTGAAGCCTTTTACGCTGTTGAACTTAGGTAAGCAAGAAGTGAAATAAAACATTAAAGTATCGGGTGCCGACTTGATAGTTGAGTTGCGTGATGATCTGTACAGCATACCTAGGGTCCGGTTCTAGTTCCGGTTGAGTCACTTCACCTGTATCCTTTCCTATTACTGAGTTTCTAAATCTTGAATCTACTTTCGAAAGTCGCGAAAGTCCTCGGCTATATAAAATTTATTCATAATTAGGGATTGCCACTATCTGAGCCATGATCTTGTTTGTAGTGCTTTAAATGAATAAAAAATAAGCTTGCAAATTTCATAGTTGAGTTATTACCTTAGATTCAAAATATGTCTCAGTTTTAGCAGAATACTGTAATCAATACTTATTGTTAACATATGCTGTATAAAGTATGCTTACCTGTAGCGACGGTAGGAGTTAACTGGAACATTGGTGAAACCTGGATGTGAGTTGATAGTGCTATGTAACTGCTTGGAGCGAGGGAAGGCACAGAAATACTTAATGTTTTGCTTGAAGTAGTTTGAAGAATATATGACGACGTCTCTAAAGCTGTAAGAAACAAAGCCAAAAAGAATTGCAAGTTGTACTCGCATGATTTTGTACTCAAGAAAGTTAAGCATTTGATAAATACCTTACTATAAAGGGATTTGCTCTTGTCATATGTTGCAATGAAAAGAATGTTTAAATACTACTAAATTAGCAATTGTTGAAATCGATCTCATTTTGCCTTACACACTACATTACTTGACATATCGTCATAGTCATCTCTTTGCCTTCATTGCCCCACACCTCGTGGGGCATTATAGTAGTGCGTACTGTAGACAGATTACAGAAAAAAATTTTTTCGTTGTTAATATTCCGCATTGGGCAATTACATAAAATTTCAACCGTTACATTAAGAAATATACGCGTTAAGCAAATACCAACATGGGTGACATCACATTGTCTATCAATGTAAAACATGAGAACACCATGGAAGAGATTATCATTGCTTTCACTTTTCAATACTATCTGATGCTTAGCTTCCGCAAATATAAGAAATTACAAGTAAAACATCGGTTAATGCCACGTTTTGGCCATGCGCGGGGCACTTAATTAGTTCTCTTGCTAACTTAATTATAGTTACATTTGTCTGTGCTGCTATGTGCTACATTTTCCTGAAGTGGCAATTATGTGTTCCGCTGTAGAAAAGTAAACAAAACTGTGGGGAATTCGTGCTAACAGGAATCCTTGTTTTGGATAGAGATTTTATTAAAGTCTAGCATGCGTTTAAGCAGTACAAGATAGTCAATACGTAACCTATTTTGGCGTTAAGGAAAGTTATCTTGTTGAGTTTGATGTTAATTATATATTATCTTCAGCATTACTTTTTTCCATTTGTGAGCTACAGGAAGGTTACTTACATCACATATAGTTGGTGAGAATAGATTATTAAACAAAGAGCTTACTTTACTTCTACTTACATACACACGTCTTGCCATCCCCCGAGAAGCCTTGCTTACAAAAGCATAAATATGAACCGACACTATTATAGCAGTCAGCATTTGAATCACAATCATTTATGTTTCTTTTGCATTCGTCGATGTCTTGGCAATGTGTCTTGCTATTGTTCCTCAACTCATACCCATCGCGACAGGAACAACTGAAACTTCCAACTGTATTATTGCAAAATTGATGGCAGATGTTTGAGGCACATTCATCAATATCTAGAACAATGTCAGAAGTAATCAAAGTTGACTTTTGTAAGATATAAAAAACATTGATTTGTCCAAACACGTCCTTTACGGAATAATTAGAAAAAATGCAATATCGCATTGTCTACTGTTTGCACATTCTTTCAATGTCAATTTGTTATGTAATTATATTTACGCAGTAGTTTAAGTGGGGTATTTACGATTTTACAATTTACAAAACAGTGGAAAATATTTTACAAGAAACAAAACATTTCTCGTTTAAATTTACCGTACAGGAATCAGATGATCAAATCGAAAAAAAAACCCATTCTATAGGCTATCCATGACAGGCAATCTTTTATCACGTCTTTTCCTTGCAGACAAATTCATAAGTTGTTTCTTTTATCTATTTCACCATTATAACTGAAAACCCCTTGAATGGCAGATGTAAAGTTACCCAAATCTCTAAAATAATTAAAGCTTACAGATATAACTAACCAAAAACGTGGAACTTTTTAAGTCGGAAGTATGTTCACATTTGACCATTAGGAAATTTAGCTTTTTGAACATTTCTCTTATAGCAAACTAAAACTAGTCATAGTTGCCCCACGTGGTGGGGCCATTTTGTTCCGTGCGCCCGCATTGTTGTCGTTGCTGCATCCGGTGGGTTTGAAACACAAAACTTTTCTTCCACTTTTCAGGTGATCAAAAAATGGTTGAAATTTGTGGTTTGCACCCTTCCACGTCTTCAAAACAAAGGTCAATTTTCGCGGAAGAATTTTCATTGGCCAACAATTTGGTAAATATAATTGATTGGAAAGGCTTTCAATGCAATGTTTTGCTTTGTTGTGTAGGCATACCACAGCGAAAAAAAAAAATCTTTATTGGGGAATTAACTAACAATGCAATTGTTAATTTAAGAACTATGCCCATTTAAGTAAGTACCCTCATGGATGACATAACCTTCCCTATAGTTCAAAACATTGAAGAAACAATGATTGTTTTCACTTTTCAATAATCAGTGGTGCATGGGTTATGCAAATATCAAAATAAAAAGAAAAACATTGGTTAATGCCATTTTTTGGCCAGGAGTAGGGCACTTAGTTAGTAGTATTGCCAGTCTAGTGTAATTAGGTGTTGCATCAACTCGTATGCAACATTCACGTACCTGTGCAATTTGCACCATTGCCAATAAAGCCATTGTTACACGAGCAGTTGTGTCCTCCGGGGTAATTAGTGCATGTTGCATTATCGTGACAAACAGATGGTAAATAATTGCATTCATTTTGATCGACACAGCTAGTCGAATTAATTGCTTCATATCCAGTGAAACATGAACAATTGAAACCACCCAAAAAATTTGTGCATCTATGTTGGCATGTTTTGGGGTCCAAGCACTCATTTATGTCTAAAGAAATAAAGGAGAACGATAACATTGTTATAGCAACCTATTTCTAGAAATTAAAATAATAATAATAATAACAAACGTAAGGATAAAACATTTGTTCATCTTTTACTCAGGTCTACAGAAATACAAAAGCATTAAAACAATTTCTTGGATTCACTGGGATTTATAATTTCACTGAAATTAAAGTCTGATTATGGCCACTCTGGCGTCGAATCCGGGTATCACGACTGCAAATCTGACACTTCTCCTGCTGAGCTAAAAAGTGCAAGCGATATGCGGTGATTTATGCTCTAATTTCTATTCTTAACACAAGACCACTCTGTCGACTAGTATATGGGATTTTTGCAAATTTTTCTCCCATTATGTTTAAATAAAACTAGGAACCAGATGACCACATTAGACTGAGCTACAGCTCTCGAGCGAGGGATTGTAGAGATTCTATTGCTAACAATCTTATAACGCTCTGAGGTTGGATTTATGGCGGTGGCATACAGTGGATAACTCATCTAGGACTGCCAAAACTGCAATAACATAGAGATATGTGGCATACAATAAACGTGATGGTGGATAGTGATGTTAAGTGTTTAGTCTAATAAAAGAAATTGAGGAATAATACAACAATTGTAATTGCTGTCTCTTGTATTTGAAAAGAAAAAGCAAAAATATTACTAGGCTGCTACGTCTAGCAAATCCTGTTCCCATGGAGAAACATCAAAATAAGCCAACAAAAAGCTCAATTGGTCTCATTTTCATGTATGGCCTCCTTTTTAGTGCGGAGCTACATTTTTTATCAAGGAGTGTACCATTGTGGTCCGTCTGGGGAAGGAGAGTTTCCGGCCAGACTCCTTTCTTATCTTGAATCTCCTCCCATCCTGCCATGCGAGACGTGCAAAGGAAGTAAATTTGTTTGGATCAATATGAATAAAGAAATTGTGTAACAATTGTGATTGTGTTAAGGAAACGCAGGACGGGGTACTGACGAATCGGAAATAAGACTTTTTTAGGTAAACACAGCGATTGATACATAGCGCCCAAAAGAGGAACTTTTACTTACGATGGTAACTGAAAAAGAGATGTTTCATTTTAATATGTGTAACTTTACCGCCTTTGGAAAAGAGAATTATCCATCTGCTGATTTTTGACCTACAAGTCGTTCTTCTGTGGCATTAACTGTGCAGTCAGTCGATCAAATGCGTGTGTTGTCTTTCTACTTGAAATAAACTAAATAATATTAATATTGCATGCACACAGTAATATTAAATACATGAAATCAATAGTTTTTCAAAATAAGTGTCTTGCTAGCAACTTAGTACCATATGAACCCTGGACGTATATTCTCTGTGACATACCTCTAAGGCGCTTTGGATGAAAGCACGCCAGAAAGCGTTTCCGTGCACGTTTATGGGGGAAAATGCCTATTGTCTACTGGCTTCCTCTGGAATTTTTTGGTCCAAAGTATGTGCCGCTCCATCTTGAGCCTTGCTGTGACTGATTTAATTACATAATCAAGAGCGTCTTTCGTGGTTTGCAGGGAAAAAATATTTTTGAAGAGCAAATTTTGCCGTCAACCGCCCCCTCGTAACAGAAAGTGACGCCCCTGTCCTTGATACAAATTTTGAAAATCCTAGTCTTTATCAACTCAGTGGAAAGGACGGGTTATTGAAGGTTATCATGTCATGGGTGGTAATCTTCTTCTGAGCTACGTTTCGAGAGATCCTTGAGGACGGGAGCTTACAACTCGTGACATTATAAACGTATTCAACCACAACTTGATACAAACGTTGGTGATGATACTTACAGGGTGTACTGGGCACATCTAGTACATCCAGAGGATACGCTACTGATTGATGGCTTAACGAACTGACTTAACTGTAAATCACATGTGTGTGGAATCAACTAAGTGGCTAGAAATTGAGAAATTTCTGTTACTATTTTTAGTAAACGTTTGTGATCGGTAAGTATTTTAAGGCCTATTTTGCCACACAGCAACGCTGAATTTATGTAATGTAATTTTACTGTCATTTGTTTAGAGGAAAGATATCTTAAAGAAAATCATTTATCTGCAAGGCTCGTCGTTGACAGGATATTCTCGGCTTAAAGTTCTTTTAAATGCTCAAACACGGTAAATATCTATTATCACCGATGAACCTGCAAAAGAGCAAAACATATTGGTAATGCTATTACTAACACACAACGGAGCCAACTACATAAATAATAATTTTGGCTTTTGACTAACTTCAGGATAACAAAAGTGATTTGAACTTAATTTCTGAAAAAGAGCCAAGTTGACTTCTGTATAAAGGAACAAAATGCATTAAAAAATAAATAAGAAGTTTAAAGACTGCTTACCAACACACTTTTCACCATCTCCGGAGTACTTTGGTGGACATGCCCCACAGATGCGGTTCCCAGTGGCAGGATCTGCAGTACATGTGACGTTAGGAAAACATGGAGATGATTCACAAGGATCTACAAATGTCTCACAAAAGGCTCCTTCATAGGCTCCACTACAGTTGCATGCATAATTAGAAAGGAATGGAGTATTCATGTTTGAAAGCTCGTTATTCTTTGTGAAATCACACACACCACCATTCAAACAGTAGCAAATTCTGAGGATTGGTGTGAAGGTCCTGGATAGTGTACTTATTTTGTCAGTCACAATATATTGAAGAGACATATTTTGGTACTGAGTAACGTTGAGGGAAAATATCCCGGTAGTTTGATTCACTGTAACGAGGGTATTGTTGGATCTGACAGAGTACTCTAGCTGTGGTGCAGTGCGATTGAAAACGGCGATAATCTGGAAAGTATAAGTATTCTTGAAAGTGACTACTAATGGAGAAGGACCAGTAATTTTCGGAGGAAAATTATCTACAAAGGCAAATGTAATGGTAAATAGCTTTTATAGTACACAAAAAACATGGTGAATAGACTATAACTAAAACGACAATGCAATGCGTAATAGGTTTCATTCTGAAGAAGGATCTACTTTTAAACAACGCTACTTCAGATTTAGTTGTATGCGGTCAGATAGAACACAGGACGAATTATCCGAGTTCTTTGAGGCAGTGTATAATTGTCAGTAAAAATACGCTTTCCCTACTCAGTCGCTTAGAGGTAAGAAAGGTAAATTGGATTCTAATGTCTATCGGATAGCAACAATAATATTGAGGTCTATGTTATGATTCAGAAAAGTAAAGCAAGGGGCTGATACTAGACGGACGCCTTTGATAACGTAAAGACTCCTACGCAGTATTAGAGTCAAAAGAAGAGACAATAAGTATTAAGGAGCAGCGAAAAGCAAATGAATTGTACTAGCATGGTACACAAAATAATACCAAATAAAATAATACCAAACAAAATAATAACAAACGAAACAATACCAAACAAATTGGTACACAAAATAAGACCAAACAAAATGGTACGCATTATAATACCAAACAAAATGGTACACAAAACAATACCAAACAAATTGGTACACAAAATAAGACCAAACAAAATGGTAAACAACGTAATGTCAAGCAAAATGGTACACAAAATAATACCAAACAAATTGATACACAAAACAATACCAAACAAATTGGTACACAAAATAATACCAAACAAAATGGTAAACAACGTAATGTCAAACAAAATGGTACACAAAATAATACCAAACAAATTGGTACACAAAACAATACCAAACAAATTGGTACACAAAATAAGACCAAACAAACTGGTAAACAACGTAATGTCAAAC
>JANTCA010040704.1:0-19690 GCA_024741275.1 Chironex yamaguchii
AGATTTTTCGGGACGTTTTACGGGCTTTTGGCCACAGAGGACAGAAAAATAACATTGAGAATTGATTTCTACGACCCCAATTTACCCAAACAAGTTGAAAGCGAAAAAGGCGTAGGTCCACTTTAAGACTTTATCCTAGAAAGTCGCGTTAAGAGACGATTAGCAGTAGTTGTGTAAAGAATACTGCGAACGACGCAAAACTATTATGGGCCAACTGATTTTCGAACAATGGCCTCCAGCCTGAAACTTGACATCTTTTCTACTAAGATAATCAGCACAATAGAAATATTTATACGATCATTAGTTTTTCAACTGTGATCGCCAACCTTGTGATTGGATGTCTGTCCAAAGACAAATGAAGTTACAACAGGCAAATTTCTGTACCTACATGGTATCCACCGACAGCCGTGTGTGCAGGTTTCGAAGGGAGGGAGGTAGGATACTCTTACTTGAAGGTCAAGGGTCACGTTATCAATAAGAATCTTTCAAAAGTTTTTATACAACTGATGGATAAGGAAAGCATTAGCTTTGGAGCTGGTAGACCCATCTTACGAAGCTAACTTTTATCCTTTTCTCAATATTACTTTTTCTGCATCTATCAGGAATTGTTCTCAGATAATCTGGAATGTAAATTAAGACAGAAAAAAGTGACGTAAATAAAGATCAAGATCCAAAAGCCACACTATTACAATTATCTAATTTCTCGAAGCTAGTTTACAAACACCAACTCGAACTATGGAGAACTTGTACGCCGTGAATTGCCTTATCGCCCCCTTTTACGCCGGCCCTCATTGGCAGTAGTTTTATGACGCGGTATTAAAGAACAAAAGTTTTCAAATTTGGACTAAAGGGTTACATTATTCTTAAAATTTTTGTTTTTCCAAAAACAAATTTTTAAATTATCTTGCTAAAGGATTTACAACAATATATTCGTAAAAAATTGTGAACTCTTTTCTTAACATATTCCCACTATAATTACAAGAAATGCAGCCTGGCGACAAGAAAATTTTCGTAGACTTCGAAAATAAACATCGATCCAGAATGACAGCTGCAGTTTCCTGTTCACAAAAACAAACAAACAAAGAAAAATAACCATCGGAAAAGACAGAAATGATGACATCAGATCTCCAATTTGACGAGAAGAAGCCAAGAAGGGAATTGAAATGGCATCTGATGGCGAGATTGTGTTGACAGGAAAGAGATCGAAGTTAAAATAATGACATGACAGAAGTTGTAACTTCTATATCTAAGGAACTTAAGCGGTATGTCACGTGGGTACAATCAGTCCATGACTTTCTGGAGCAAATAAAATTGCAAGGTAAGAAATTTGATTAAAAATCAAATAAGGATGAGTGTCTTGGTTAACAACTATTTCCTTCGAAGGAATAACCTTTTTCCAAATTAGTCGACTTCTACCCATCCACAGTACTTTACAGTGTGAAATATAAGGAAAAAAGAAGTTTTTGAACATGGTCGTGCGAAAATATCACTGATTTTACATAGTGTCAACCTATTTCCAAATTAGTCGACTCTTACCCATCTACAGTACTTTGCAGTGTGAAAAATAAGGAAAAAGAAGTTTTTGAACATGGTCGTGCGAAAACATCACTGATTTCACATACTATCAACGGAACGGCCATGTAAATGTGAATTCATGTGAGTAATTATTGCTAAATCAGCTGGACTGTTGTTACTTGACCCACCCGTATTTCTGACTTCACCAAAGTAGTTCAAACACTCGCCCTTGTTTAAATTGTACTAAGCACAGTCGTCTTAATTAGCCTTAAACCGAAAACTCTGACCTGTACCTTAAAAATCTCGAAGTTCTTCCCATTCCACAAAACCTATCGTCTACTTTACACCAAGCTCCTACAGCTGCCAGGCGCGAAATTTCCATCAACGGCGTTTGCAGAAGCCTACATCTAAAGGTCCTCATAGCATACTATCTTCTCATTCTCGCAAAGGGTAAAAGCCAACTTACCCGTATTTTCAACAAAGTATTCTATTCGTTCTCCGTCGATATCCTCTTGCTCACTGTGATTAAACGAATATTAACGAACGAACGAACGAACGAAAAAGACACAACAAGCCTCGTTTTGGCACAAATGTCCAATATGTATTTGACACAAATTCCCGATTTGGTTTCCTCTGAAATGAAAATTTAAATTCATGAAGTTGAATGGTTATCAATGCTAGAATACCCTAAGCTGGATGCAAAATATCAAATTCCACTAAAAATACAAAAAGATAACATATCATGGCCAACCTCACATATTATCAACACTATTTACACCAACATTCAACCTGGTTAGTTGTAGTTCGTGTCTTGCTGTCTCAGTCATCTCAACAATTACTCTTTACCTTCTATAAATATATTCGATGTCATCCTCAGACCGTCATAACAACACTGCCACTTTCGTCTGAAAAAAAGGCACGTAAGTGCACGTTTACGAAATCGATCACTTATAAAACATTTGCCGTTTTCAAAAAATAGTGCTTGGAAATTACTCCTAAAAGAGGACGATTAACTACCAATCTCTAATATGCTCAATAAAATACTACATACAACCATATTTAAGTAGCTTACAGCTGACACCATAGATAATGCGCAGTCCATGGTAGTCCCACCGCACATATTATGAGAAGCTTATAAGATTATCACTCCTTAAACTCCTATGATCCTAACTGTGGAACAGACAAAATTGAGTGTTAAAACGTGTAATTCAAAAGAAGGCTGTTCTGACAAGTTATATACATCCATACATACAAAATATCGTGATACCTCCAGTTCTGTTCTATTTTGAAGAATGTTATATTTCGTACCCTTAGATGTTGTCTACTCGGGCCACTGTCATCAAAGGACAGACACTTGGGTCTTGGTTAGACATCGTAACTTTTCAATGAACGCGACTCTCAAACTGTGGAAAACAGTTTGAAATAAATTGATGTGCATTTCAGGAGACGTGAAAGTACAAGTTAACTACGGTAATAGCAAAAAATCAGCATCGCCAAGCTGAGAACCCATTCTGTCTTTTTGCTATGCTCGAGGTACAAAAAAACTGCCGACTCAATCGTACGTTATAGGGGCTAGTCTAGTCTCCTTCCTCGATGCGATACAACAATGGTTTAGGTGGTGTCTCAAAGTCTATTGTATCTGGTAAAGGGATTTGTAGTTCAAGATTTGCTAAGATGACTTCAAGCCACTTTTCTAATGTTGAGAACGCAGGCCTAATAAAAAAAACAGAGAAAAATGACGAGGTAATGCTTTCAAAATTAGGATAAAAACCGGACCTAAAATGGTTAAGACAACAAGATCTGCTATATGTCTCAATGCGGCAATACAGCCGACCTATTTGAGTTAACCTCATATATGCTTTGATATACATGTACTACGTTATGAGTTTTGAGTAATTTTCACTTTATTCCACATCCCTCTTTGTCGGTATAATGCTTGCCTTCTCTTCCTATGCAGCTGTTTGATTAATACACACTACTCCTGGTACAGAGCATACCTTTCCTCATCTCATTGGTTAACATTCTACATAAAAGTCGATCTTTCGCTTGGATTCTTTAATGTTGTTCTTGTAACTTTCTATCACTTTCAAATTTCATCTCTTATTCAAGGTGATGTGGCTTTTCTTTCTCTAGTTTAAGATTTTTCTGTTGTCTTGATCACTACCTGTTTTAAGGTTCTCGTCTTCGAACTCTAGTACGCACCTCCATTTTTAATCTGTCTCTTAATTTCTTTTTCTGTTTCAATTCTTAATCTAAGTTGCATAGTAGGCACGACCAAAACACAAACACCTCCAATTCACGTCCTTAGAGTAGACTCGCGCATATCCAATAGCTTTGCAGAACATTTCCATGACGGCTACACTTAACTAATAAAAATTCCTTTAGGCACTATTCCACTTCTTTTGTCGCCTCTCCTAGCTCGTCCACAAATATCAACGGAAACACTTACATTCCCTGTCGAAAGCTCGCCAAATCTAACGCTCAAGTCTCCTTTAACTACCACTGTCACTAAACTCCATTATTTTGCCATAATAAGTCAACCATTCCATAGTTCTTGTACAAGCTAAGGTCACATTGGTATCGATCAGTCTTCTTTAACCTCTTACTACCATAGACACACTAGACATCGTAATAAAGACTTCTCTCTTACAAGCGGTCCAATTCCTATTAATGTTAATTGACCTCACTAGTACACAAAAAGTGACTCTATCTACTCTAACAACCGAAAGTCATCTTCAAGGGCACGTTCTAATTCAGATTCTCCGTCTCAAACAACACGCAATTTTCGTCGTTGATATAATGTTCAAAGTTCTACCATTTGGGCTATTTTTGCAGCAATTGGATGAAGTTGTGGTTTTGTGATCATTCCTTTGTATTTAAGTTCTCTCTTTCCGTTCTGCTTCCCCTCTACTATTTCCTTGCAGCCTCTTGTTCCTTTTTTCACTTTTTTTACCTCAAGAAACCACTCGAGGAGGACTACTTAGCATCTCCAAAGGAGCAATACTCCATAAAAAAAACCCCAAGCGAAAACTTACATTTATAGTTCCATTCTAATACTAAAAACAAGTTGCTTAACTGTGAATTAGAAGCAACTTCACTCTTTCAACTCCACAACCGAATTCAGTTTAGCAAATGGCTTCTAGGGTGATGACAATTACTTCAAACTCGGGTACAGCTACGGTGTTTATGACAATTTCTAAACTCTGACACAATATAATGAAACGTTTAACGGCACATGGGCTCTTGGTGCAACAAAACGGACAACAAACCTTTTTAATAAACTCTGTCGAAAGGAAATAAAAACCACTTAATAACTGTTAAGTGCGCTACCAGGTTGCGAGCAAGTAAATACCAGCAGCCCATCCATGAAACGCTTTAACTGTAAATACGCAATAATACAACTATATCGAAGGGGGATCCAATCTTACCGTTTCTTTGGCTTCATCGCACAGCAAGCCACAGCAAAATCAAAAAACACCTCTGGACAATCACTACAGTACTTATTCTTAAATTCTTGAGCATCAAGACCAAAGTCCTACAAGGGGAAAGATGATAATAGAGGTCACTACTATAAATTGCCCAGGGTGAGTTGGCAACATTACTAAAGTTGATTTAATACTAAAAAATAATAATAGCTATACACATTTCTGTGGCTTTATTAAAAACTACCAAAAACGTAATGGTATAGAGAGGTAACAATCATTACAGTCGGAACTACGTACGGAATGGTAGTCCATTCTGGTCTTAAACATTGCTAATAATACTCTACGCAGGTTGTAGTGACAGGACACATCGGATTATGTCATATGCCTTCATGGTTGACCCGCCCACCTGTTGAAGAACAACGCCACAGGGATGCTCGTCGGTAAAAGAATAAAAGACACTCTATGTCAACCGGGTAAATCAAGCCTCGTGCCATCTTTTGATGAATGAACAGTTAAGGTTAATCATACATTAGTACATTATACTCCAAGGAGGTCAACTCCGTAGACCCCGTTAACACGGGATGGACCGTAGTCTTAACAATCTCCATTCAAAACATCGTCAGATAAAGTAGCCAAAAGAAACTTATCGGTGTTTAATTTATCCAGTTGTCACAATTACACGATTTGTGTCACCATCGACACCCGTTTTCTAGTTGTAACCAATTTGACAGCCACTCTAGTATTCCCTATAAAGTGGGTTTGAATGGTGCTTTCTTCCTTTTGAAGCTATAAGACGAGTGACAATGAACAACAATAGTCTAAAAGCCCCAAATACACTTTGAAATGGCAGAAACAGGGGTCATGACCACGCACTTCCGAAAAACCATCCACTGGATGCGCATAAAAACGCAATAAAATTGGCGAGAACAAAATAAAGGTCTCGATCACAAAAGCATTTCCCATTACTATGCTCTTGACCACATACCCAACTCGATTTTGCAGTGCTGCATACGCTTTTTTTTCGATTAAAGTCGATTGTTCAATAACTGGTAAGCTAAGCTGAGAATAGATTTTCACTACGACGATAATTCCTAGGTGGCATTGCGTCTATATTTCTAGATGATCTTCAATCAATAAAACGAGTTAATATATGACTTTCATATACATCACACGATGCAAGTACATAACGAAAATTTGCTTCAAACAATAGTTAAATCTCCTCAAATGATAAGGACTGACATTGCAATTTAAAAATAAACAAAAGCTAAATCTGCAAAGAGGAGACGAAAAAGATTTGTCTGCACTGCATTTGCCTTCAAAGACACTGCAAAAGAAAGGAATCACGTACAGAGTGGCAAAGAGAGAGAGAGAGAGAGAGAGAGAGACAAAGAGAGAGAAAGTGACAACGAGATAATGACAAAGAGAGTAGACGGTGGAAAAGCAATTGAAAGCGGAAGAGTACAAAATGTCACAAATCTTCGCGTGTTAAGATGTCCATGTGTAAGACATTAGAGTTACTTCATTTGGAAAGACAAAAAGACCAGCAGAATTAAAACCATTGCCACGTAAAAGTAAAAATATCCAATGAAAGTGAGGTGTCAATTCCTAATGGCTAATCAAAATACGCTTATAATAACGAATACGAGAATGATGGCAACAAGCAAACCGCAGTCGGCATAGACTATAATTGTAATTTTTCAGATGTCCGTGCCGATGATGAACACTATGATGACTGTGATAATAATACCGACGACGATAATAATGTGATGATGTTTAGCATGAAAACGATAATGACGATGGTAACCGTTTTCACAGCAAAGATTTCGACAAGTCAGTTTACTACACGACAGTAGACAGCAGTATGAATGTGCGTACCTGTGACCGTGGCATAAAATCAGGATCAGCCTTCACCCTGCCTATGATCTGTCAGGAGACAAAAGTAAACACAGACATATTCTTAGACAGCTAGCAATTGAATATCATACTAAGTCTAAAATACAAGAATAATGTGCAGAATGCACTTACATGTAATGACAATTAACTACTTTACGGCTTACTATAACCAAAATAAACCAAGTGGGGACCATGGGGAATAGTAACCAGAGTAAATAGTAAACAGTAACCCGCTAGGAACAGTGACCCTTGGTAAATAGTGACCATGAAAATCCCAGGGCGCGAGCAATCCATGAAGTGAACAGTAACCCATGAGCAACAGTAAACGAGGGGACCAGTAACCCATAGGGAACTGTAACCTGTGAGGAACAGTAATCCACAGGGAACAGTAATCCATAGGGAACAGTAATCCATAGGGAACAGTAATCCATAGGGAACAGTAATCCATAGGGAACAGTAATCCACAGGGAACAGCAACCATGGCAGGAAGAGTAACCATGGGGAACAGTAACCCATTAAGAGAACAGTAGCCCGCAGGAAACAGCTACCAAGTTAGGAAAAGAAACCAATGGAGAACAGTATCCGATGGAGTGAAGGGTAACCCACGGAGAGAACAGGGATCTATGGGGAACAGTAACCAGTTAGGAACAGAAACCTATGGGGAACAGTAACCTGTGGAGAAAAGTAACCAATGAAGAGAACAGTAACCCACACATAAAACAGTGAGAAACAGTACCTCATGAAAAACAGTAACCCGTGGCGTGTATTTAACTGGTGGACACAGCAAACAAGTGTTTACACATATGTCGTAGATAAAAGGGAGCAGATAGGGCACTTACTGCTACTATATATTAGAACAAAAAATCAATAAATTAATAGAAAAGACCTCTTATTACCATAACCTATTGGGATACCGAGAAAAGATGAGAGCGGTTCCCTCATATACCAATAGGCTTTCTACAGCTGTTGACAATTCCACTGTCCAAGCAATGGACCTCTACTTGACTTTGTATACAAAACTCAAATCTAATTATACGCCATCTACATATTTATATCTCCCTTGACGATGTCTGTTATCATTGCCTTAATCAAGATCTCGATTTGGTAAACATTTTGCAAATGAACTCACCACACATTCTTTGTTCATATCAATAATGAGAATCATGGTCGAATTACAGGCTTTTCCAGCACTTCAGGATATGCGCGTCATTTAGATTAAATCCTTACACTCGTAGCTTTGTCTAGTACATGTTTTACTCTTTATTCTCTCCTGCACCACATTATATCACTTTCGTCAACCCGTTATCCTTACCACTCAAAACAGAACTTCTACTTTATAATTATATACTAAGCCCACGGCACTGCAATGTTCTGTCAAAAATTTTCCATGAAGCCAAATGATCTTTACAATCATCTTAAATTGAAGATGCATTTATTTTCACTTACGCGTTCAAAAAGTTTGATCGACCAGCTTACAAGGGTTTTCACGTTAACATTGGAGAATTACATAACCAAAATTTCAAAACGTTTCGCCTCGTAACACCCACTTCTAGTACGCGAACAAAGAAAAAATGTCGGATTCATTGGCCACGGCATATTTGAGGAATGGTGCAACTAGCTATACACATGATACTATCGATCTTCGTTTCATCGGTATCTATCGCAGTTCCGTCGACAGAAAATAGTTCTTACGTAACTTAGGAGAACCAGGGTCTCATGAAAGGTTCAAATCGGGGCTGATATCGGTAAGTTGATGTCCTTTAGTCCCATGCTCTAACAACCTGACTGCAAATACTCTAGCTGGAGTGAACTAACCTTGAATATGTTACTACGTTTCAAAGGCAACTCCGGTCAGAGATCGGTTTACCATGGCAAGACTCACAACACAATCAAGGGTCAACTTCCTCAATTTCTTTTCCTTCGTCGTTTACCTATACCCTCTCTACGTAGTGGTGGTTCCGTCTTTTCTAAAGGGGCCGATTCAAGCTCACACAATTTTCAGAAGTAGAGATATCGTCAACTATTTGCCACGGGTCAACCTCAGTGATGTGAGGGAAATTGGGTACGACGAAAGAAGCCTATGGATGCCTGAGCTAGCAAAATTCCACATAACACCCTGGTTGAGATCACGGTTGTCCATTCTTGTTCAATCACTTGTTCACACTGGTTTAGTCACTAATGCTCACCAACTGCAGATTAGGTCTAAACACGCTGACGTGCAGTATAGACCGCAGAATGACTCTGTGGAAAGTGCTTAGATTAGTGACTGTAAATGTGCATGTGCAGGCGTCTATGATTCACGGTTGCTACACGGTTACTAGCCACGTGAATAGACAGCTATCCTCGATATCGATCGGCCAACCATTCTTATCAAGATTGAATGTGATTTACATATGTGTCTTAAATTAATATTAACTTATCTGAGCATTTTTCCGAAATTGATGTACTTACAAATCCCATTCTTTGCAAAAATTTGATTTTTAATAATTCACTACTAGTTTTAACCGCAATTTGATTGGAGAACCTCATAAACTGCCTGCATTTGAGGGGTAGCCCACCACAACTTTGAAACAGTAAAAAAGGAGGTAAAATCAAGAACAACGCACTATAACTTATAACTGCATAGGTTACCCAGAGCAAAATATTGATTCTTATCTGATGAAGGGCCTACGGACGGGTCCATTTGTTGAGAGGAAGGTGTCACCGTTGCTGATTGACGTGGATGCAGCCTTTTTAAACGTGAAGTAATCGTGCCTACTACGTTGCTTTTTGCAAAGTACGTACAATAGGAGTTTCGTTAATTGTTCACAGTAAAATGGAGACGTCAGCATTTAAAAAGTAGGCGAAGATCTCTTTACAATATGTGCGCACAGAATTCCGGATCGCAATACTTGTGACTAATTTCACAGGTCGGGTCCGTCAGGGTCCGCCATTGGATTTCATGCTCCATTGAGCGATGGAAATATCACCTTTCAAAAATACTTTTTGCTTCCCCACAATCGAACTGCTACGTACGATGCTTAACGATAAAGGGTCTGAACTAGGGAAAAGAAAAATATATCAGTCTCACCGTTCATACCACTGACTCAAATTTAGTCGATAGTACATCTGGGCGGTACACGTAAAGTTCTGAGTCTGCGTCCAGGTTGAGAGAGTCACATTACTAACTGATCTTTCCTTCAAATTTCAGGGTCAAGAAAACTTTACACAAAATTAAGGCCTAAAGTCACAAAAATATTGCCACTGCCAACTTGTACGCAGGCGCATTTAATGCATAGCTGCCTACCGTTTGCTATCAACGTCTTTAAACATTCAGGATCAAGTAACTAAGCAACAACAATACTAGCAAGTGAAGATTGCAGAAAACTGTCAGGAAACTAGCGATCAAAAATTACTGTCAAAACTATCCAGTTAAAATGTTCCAGAATACTTAAAAAGAAAAGTAACACAATAATCCTACAGTTATAGGACCAACCCTTAAGTGTTTACAATAGGTAAATTACATGAATGTTCTCACCTCACAGACACAGATTCCATAGGAGAAGACGTCAACTTTTTCGTCATACTGCAGACCTGAAATATAGAGAGGTTTTCATGGTCAGTGTCAGAATCAACAAACGTAAATCTTACATTGCTGAGATAAGAGACCGGGGCTGTTGGACTTTTAAATCTCGTAAGGCAGCACGGCTACATCAAACTCTGACATTAACCAACCAGAAATCAAACAAAAAAAGTCCAAGGCAAATAATTGATGCCTAACAAAGGGCTGAGTCCAGTTCAAGATTAGGGATGAGTAATGCTCAATATTCCATACTTCAAGAGTTTCACGTAACTACAAAGAGACTGTTCTAATCCGACGCTATTCCGTCTAGTAACGTTTTACTGTGTAACAAGCAAGACAAGATCCCAACAAACGAATGTTGCACGGACATTTGAAACGAAACGAGTAGCAAGGGTCCAAAACACGGATAGCGATAATATCACATTATATTCATTCTGTCCACGGTACAAACCGACCCTTGGTACAAACCATAAATATCATGTCATAGTTGCTTATGCAACGATGCTTTACTTGCTAGACACTTTCATTAAGATATTATAAGATATAATATGATAACTGAGTTATCCCTCACTACCACTATGAAGGTTTTATTACAGAAAAAGTGATCCAGAATCCAGGATTTCATTTGGATCATCCCCCCAAAATAATAATTTAATCCATATCCCAGGTCGGACACTTCCTGAAAACTTCGTCAAAATCCATTCATAAGTTTTGTAATGATCTTGCTAACAAACAGACTGACAAACCACCCAACTCCGACAATGAGATAACCTCCTCTGCAAATTGTGATTAACCACTGTTCAGAATAAAGCGGACAGATATCGCCACATCGGGTAGCAATGTAACATTTTCTTGTAGAGTACTATCTTTAAATAAGGTCATCGTTTACAGCGAATGAAGCGTTCTGGTCTGTCGGAAATGTTAAACAGAGCTGAAGGAGTAAAGATGCCACTTAAACGCTGTACGGCTTAGAAGTATTCCGAAGTATATTAGAACACACTTTTTACCAAAGAGAAACATAGACTTAAAACGCCGTCAAATGAAGTAAGACCCGGACATACATATGATCTTCAAATGGGGGTTACAGTCCAAACCACCTCAAATAGGGTACATAAATTAAGCAAGGGGCACGGCTGAGGGAATTCCATATACTGAGTAATGATGCTGTTACTTGCAAAACGACATGATCTGGGTACATATACCATGATGTAAAAGGTGCCCCTATCCAAAATGAAAATTGCCAATGGCTATCCGTTATACATTAACAGGGGATAAAAGCGATGTAAAGGCTAACTGTGAAATGAAAAGTGCACATCATATTAATCAATGCCGTTTACCGTTCATCATTTCTGGTGCCATCCAATATGGCGACCCAACCACAGTTAATCTGTAAAGAAATTATTAAGGAAGTTTACATGAAAGGAATTATACAGTGGGTTTTAGATAAACAAGCATTAAAAATTGTTAAAATAAAGTACAGATTGAAAATCAGGGAATGTCGGAATTATCATAGATCTTGTGGCTAATACCGCCCAGCAGCTTTCTAAGTTACTTATTTCAAACCATAAAAACACAAAACAGGAGCAAATATTAAACTCAAAACAGCCTAAATGCTGGCGTCTAAATTCTCATGTAATCATCATCTACGGAAAACATCTCTTTAGTTATTTTTCGCCTCAGTGTTTATGCCGACAGTTTAATTACCAAGGCTCCATCAATAACAAACCAACATTTACGATGGCAAGTTGCGAGGTTTGTCCTTAAGCAAAAAATTTATACAAGGCATATTGCAAAATACGGGTATGTGGTGATACATATGTTCGAGATAAGGTGTTATTGAGGGATTACAATAAATCATTAATGAAAAGCACTGAGATCGGTCAAACTATTCTTGGTAAGTCAGTGGACTCAAGTACTTTAACGGTCAACACACCCAATGATTCTTTTCAATCGTGTAGACAAAATTCTGCATTCTGTTTTATATAAGTAGAAACAAATTAACATTATGCGGGCTTGGATCACACTCATTGATTACTGCAAAAGAAGAAATCTTTTTAATCAAACCATAGTATAATCTAGTGAAGCTGCCTACGGCTAAGATAACCGTTAAGCACAGACATAAAATCTTGGAAGAAAATGTAATAACAGAGCATGATAAGGGCATTGAGATGATATGAAATAACTGCATGGCAAGTTCATATCGGGATCAATTGCATATCCTCTGGGTGTGGCAGGTGAGTGATGCACGTCCTGTCAAATCATAGCCAAAATTTGTATCACGTTGTGGATGATTAAGTTTATCATGTTATGAGTCGTAAGTTTTTTCCTGAACTACACTTTGAGAGATCCTTTTCCCATCCTCTGGCTGGGAGAAGGATTTCTCGAAACGTAGCTCATAAAAAGCCTACGACGCACGACATGATAAACTGCAAACCATCCGTCCCTTCTACTTGGTCGACGAAGACCACGATTTTCAAACATTCGTATCAAGTTGTTTACTTCCATCTAAACTAGGCTCAAGATGGAGCGGCGCACATCTTAAACAATAAAAAGGCACGGGTCGACAGTAGCCAATAGGCATTTTCCCAAATAAACTTCCTCTGAAACACCAGCAAAAAACTAGCAGAAGACGTGCTCTAAAAATACAGATATCAAAAACGAAACTAATTGTTAAGCCTTTGCTGGCCAATTCGGATGCTGCGCCCTTGGCATTAAGAGGTGCTACAGACAACAGCCTAGTGAAATTTTTGCTTTCATTTTTTTCTTTTCCAATAAAATCGACAGCAGTTACAATGGCTATACTATTCCTCAAGCTTTTATTAGACTGATCCTCTATCAATTTTTATTGTATGCAATATACTTGCATTTGTAGCACGTCTAGGGTAGTTATCCACAGTACGCCTTTGTGGATGCCGATCCGATAGCCCAAGAACTCTTGTTTATCTTGGATATCGCTTTTTAATTGTCACTCTTGCTACATCTTTCTTATGAGCACCTTAACAGCCAAACCAGACACAAGATTTATTCCTTTCGACTTCTAATCCGCATCGTAATTCGCATCGTAATTCATTCTACAGCTCAGCTACCTACACCATCGTGATCCACTAACTCCTTGCACATTTACTGAAACCACTTTACAAAACCACAAAAAAGGAAAAAATACGGGCAGAACGACGCGCCAGAATTGCTCAGTTTTCATGAGAAGTTCCATCAGTCCTATTTGAATTGTTATCTTTTCAACGAACATAAGGCCATCAAACAAACCTTTTTCGACGCCTAAATGTTTTCGGCCTTGGACTTGTTGATTCAGTACTTTCGTCTTCCGAGCATGAAGGAGGGGAGACATCCCCTGCATCCCGAGGAAAGACTTTTGCCAATCCAAAGTCTGCAACTACAACGACTTTTCCATACTAGGAAAAGATCAGGAAAAAATGATTGCGTTTACTCTCATAAAGTCATAAACCTTTCAGAACACAGATTAAAGTTATACTTTACGTTATAAGTCTTTAAGGTGTTTATAACACAACAGCTGCCGCACGAAACAAACGCGCTAAAGGAATATCGTGCTTACATAAAACGTAATCTGCACCATTATCATCATTAGTGAACAACACATCAATAAAATTAACAATGTCAACAAATTCAAATAAAGATACAAAACTACTAAGCATACACAATGGTTCGCTAGCAATTTCTGAAACAGTTGTTGTTTTCTCATTATGATGTAACTTCGCTAGCTCGAATTAAATCATCTTTAGCTTTTTTAACTGCTTACTTCACGCACTGTCTACTGCGTGATAACATTTTATAATACAATTAGACCAAGGCAACCAAGAAGCTGATTAAATTCCCACCTCATCATTTCGAATCAAGCAATTCTTCGAGGTCAGATCACGATGTATAATATCCACACTGTGAAGGTATGCCTGCAGAAAACAAGATCTGGGGTTACAAAGGTATCGATTGATCTAGGTGATGGAAATATCAGTACACTCAATTTCAGAGACGAACTTAACTTGACCCCCGCCCCCCTAAATAAGTACACATTACTGTACCTTGGATTCAGTTGTTTGAATTATGTTCCTCCACATCATACTAAACAACCTCTACCCCTGAATCCAACAACATCAGCAACATCAAGTAACACACTGTACAAGCACTGAACTTGTACAGAAATGTGGCCTATCGGAAAGGATATGGATGCTTCCCTTTACACTCCCTTTACACTGAACAGTAAGGGAATGAACATTGACTTAAAATATATATCACAAATGGATCCTGGAGAAAAAAGTCATGAATTAAGCAGGTAAACATGACTGCTTCTTCAGCTCTGTTACTTATCCTACCAAGCTTAGCCTATTTTAAAGGACAACTAGGGTCTTAGTCATCCAAAAACGGATACTTTTGTCCATGTAACTAAGGGTGTCATAAGTATGTTAAAACAACCGTTTTGAAAACGCAGTGATGGAAACCGTCTCTCGCTTCATGTGTGGCTTCAAGGATAAAATCCCATCGTTCCTGCCGTTCGGATTCAAGACGGAAGTCTCAATAATACCACAATCCGATGGCAAACCGAAAAGGATGGAAATCAGGTAATTCCACAGCTCAATAACAAACAAGGTGGGCTTCCCTTATATTTGCCGTAAAAGTGACCACACAGTTACCTTCTGATCGAGATTTTTCTGTTCCTGTCTTACTGCACTGAAAGCAATAAACGGTATCACACTTGTGAACTACAACCGATGTCGAAATGACACCGGTGAGTGATTTAAGGTCACAAATAGATTGAAGAAATTAAGAATACTTAAGACATACACTATATGGATACAGGTAAAACACACTCATGAAAACACCCACTGTTCTCTAACACCTACTATTCAACTGGATATAAATGCGCATTAAGTGTGTACTTTACGTATGAGTTTACTTACCATTCCAGATGCAATATCCTTTGCAAACTTTACTCTTTGTACCCAAGACAACTCTCGATACTGTCAAGAAATATAGTAAGTCAGAAAAAAGTAATCCAGGGAGCAAAAACGGGCGTGAAACAGAGAAATCCACAAAACTAAAACCGGACCTAAATAATTTAAAGGAAGGTTTCAATGACAGTCACACTTTCAAAATTAAGCGCACCGTCTGTTAACGACAGAAAAACCACGGGTCAAATAACGTAAAGTGCAAAAGCTCCTGTCCGCTCGTTGAATGTACAAGGGTGAGTTTAAAGTTAAATGTTAGATACACCGGTCGGCAGAAAGCTGATGATAACAAACACGAAATATCGTACTACATGTATATTACACGTAGATTATTTTAGATTAGTCCATTAGCTCATGTATATGAAGTCCACTAATCTAACTTTCTATAACCTTTACCTCGCACATCACCAAACTACATCATCAACCAATCATCGAAAATCAACCATCGATCAATCAACAGTCAACAAAGCATCAATCAATCATAAATAAATAAATAAATAAATAAATAAATAAATAAATAAATACATAAATACATAAATAAATAAATAAATAAATAAATAAATAAATGAATGAATGAATGAATGAAGGAATGAACGAACGAACGAACGAACGAATGAATCAATCAATCAATCAATCAATCAATCAATCGATCAATCAAATATCATTATCTTATTCGATTAAACGCCATTTCCCATGCTTACATGGGTTTCCTCGGTTCTAATGGCAAGCTTTCCTATCCTTGGCTACCTCGAGTGACCAAAATTTTCTTTTAAATCTAATTAAATTATTCCTTATAATACTTAGTCGTCTACTAATGCTTTCGACAATCTCAAAAATACTACATTTAATACGCCAAGCATTCTCTTTCATTCTTTTGAAATGGCCAAATCAAAAATCTTCTCAAAAATAACAAACTTTCAAGTTAATGACTAATTCTGTCAACTCCATGACCAAATCAAAGGAGCGCAAGAAGTCATCATTAAGTTACATTAACATCGCGCTATGGAAATAACAAGTCACATAGGCTTTTCATACAAAATATTGAATACTTACAGGGTTCTTCAAAAGTTTCCGCAATGTTCCACCTGAAACGTATTCTGTGGGCAAAAGTGTTGAAAATCATGTCATAAAACTCCAATACTTCGTATAGAACTCGACTACGTATTGTACCAAGTTAGGATTTTGTGTACTCATGAGCGCAGCGAATTTCATGCTGAGCAAGTGGAACCCCTTCTACACATGCGCAAGGACATAAAGTCCGTGAAATAAAATCCAATACAGTTTCGTTTAACAATCTGCATTTCATAATAACTGAAATATATTCACTCAAACTGAAGTGTAATATATCCCATTTCATCTTCTACTAAATGAAAACAGTTTGTGGCTTATGCCTCCGAAGTCACTATGTGCCCTGGAGCAATCAACCGCCTCCCCCCTCCCCTTTTTGGGCCTGTTTGTGTTTGCCAAGGAATGACTACTGAAATACATGTGGTCTATTGCACCAATATACAATATGGTTACAGACTACGGACTTATGCCCTGAAACAACTATAGGCCAAGACAGCCTTTATGTGACACATAAATGTTGGTGACACACACATGTTAGTGCGGCACACACATGTCGGTGCGACACACACATGATGGTGCAACATACACATGATGGTGCAACGCACATGTTGGTGCGACATACACATGATGGTGCAACATACACATGATGGTGCAACGCACATGTTGGTGCGACAAACACATGTTGGTGCGACACACACATGTTGGTGCGACACACACATGTTGGTGCGACACACACATGTTGGTGCGACACACACATGTTGGTGCGACATACACATGTTGGTGTGACACACATGTTGGTGTGAAACACACGTTGGTATGACACACATGTTGGTGTGAAACACACGTTGGTATGACACACACATGTTGGTGTGACGTCTTCCTTGCTTGAAAAAGATTAGAATATGTGAATAGACCTTAAAACGCGCTAACACAAGTTGAACAGTTTGAGCATAGTGTTATGTGTCTACAAGGAAACAACCCTGCGCATAATGCGGTCTTAAATAACACCTGCACATCTGGGGGAGGATGTATTTTTTGCTGCTCCTACATCTCTGGTGCAAAGGGTGTTATCTCTTATATAAGTCTGTAAGTGCATGCTAAAGTATATCAAATGAATTTTGCAAGTGTACAGAAACCGACCTGTAATGATATGTAATGCTTTATCCTTATACATTATGCCAATGAAACGAATCACGTTGGGGTGATTCAAACTTTTCATCAATTTCACCTATAACAAATAAACAAAATAACGAAGACCAATTATATGGCAATGAATAAACTCGATAATACTGTATTAAAACAACAAAGATACAGTAAATATTCTGAAATAGAAAATGTAAGCCCAAAAGCTAATAATTTCTGGGCAGTAACTTTGTGATCGTACAGATTTTTACGCTGTCTTGTACACAAATAAATGATACGTGAGCACTTTTCAGCATGGGTATTTGCAGGTCAACTCCACCTGGCAGTCTCTTTAGAGCTGCTTGCCGATCCCAAGTCCGGGTAGTGCGTTGGGCAAGCAACACGCCACGTGAAAAATCTTCAGCTACGGAAACGTCAACAGAAACGCCTCAAAACTTGGGTGAAAAGGGGACTGATGCAGATTTGCGCCAGATGACGAGTAGGGATGAAAGCCGTGAGGAAGTTTCTACTCCGACGAAGTCCTTTGCGAAACCCAAACAAGAAGTGAGAGTGGCAGCACGGAATGTTAGGGCAATGTACGAGACTGGAAAGACAGTGCAAGTTGTTAAAGAAATGAAGAGATACAAGCTGAACATCCTTGGCATCAGTGAAATGAGATGGACAGAGTCAGGGATTTTGACCCACAACTCTGGAGAGACGGTTTGCTATTCAGGGCGTTCAGATGGGCAACATCAAGAAGGAGTGGGAATCATTCTGGACCGAGAGGCAAGACAGAGTCTGATGGGCTGAGAGAATGCACGGATCCTCAGAGCCAGATTTTTCTCCATATATGCTAAAACTACCGTGGAAGACAACTTCTACAAAAAACTCTAAGGCCAACTGGACGAAACACCGAGGCACGACATCCTTCTTTTGATGGGAGACTTCAAAGTCAAGGTTGGTCCCGAAAACGCAGGGTATGAATCCTGCTAGGGTAAAGAGCGAGCTGGAACGAGCAACGACAACGGCCAACTATTTGTCGACACATGTCTGGAGAATGGCTTGGTGATAGTGGGGACGATATTTCAGCATGAGACCATTCACAAGTTGACCTGGATCTCTCCGGATGGGAGGACCAGCAACCAGATAGCCCACATCGCAATTTATCGGAAGTGGAGGGGATCCATTAAGGATGTCTGAGGGGTGCAGACGTAGGAAGTGACCACCATACAGTACCGAATTGCGCAACAAGTGATCAAGGAGGCCATTCAGCAAACAAAAGGGAACAGGGCACCAGGAGAAGACAGGATCAGTGCAGACATGATAAAAGCAGATCCAGCAGTCAGCGCAAAGGCACTCGACCAGCTGTTTAACAAAGTGTGAGAGAAGGAGAAGGTACCAGGGTCATGGAAGAAAGAGATCATTGTGAAGTTACCGAAAAAGGGAGATCTGTCAGTGTGCGGCAATTGGTGAGGAATCAACCTAATCTCAGTGCCAGGAAAGATATTCTGCCGAGTGCTGTTGTTGAGGATGAGACGAGCCATTGAAAGAATTCTCCGTGAAGAACTGGCAGGCTTCAGAAGTGGAAGGGGATGTACCGACCAAATCTTTGTTCTACATACAATTGTTGAGCAATCTCTGGAATGGAACTCTTCGCTCTATATCAACTATATAGATTTTGAAAAGGCATCCTCAGGAATCAACACGTTGTGAATGAGATAAGAACGAGACGTTGTAGCTGACTAGGCCACGTCCTTCGCATGAACTTGTCCAGACACCAACACACCGCACTGAGATGGACACAATCAGGAAAGAGAAAGCAAGGGAGACCACTGGGCACCTGGCGCAGGACAATTGAAAAAAAGATGAAAACAAAAGGAAAGACCTGGAACGAAGTCGGCCGGGTAGCCCAGGACCGCGATGGGTGGAGGAAATTTGTTGAAGCCTCATGCTCCAGACGGAACGAAGAGGATTAAGCAAGTAATTTGCAGGTCAAATATGAATAGAAATTAGTCATCTCTATTGTAAATCGCCTTGAAAATTTGCGATATTGCGCTAAAATCATACTTAAAAGCTTTTTTCGTCTGACACTCCTCAGAGTATGAAACGTCAGAAAGGAAAGTATA
>JANTCA010040715.1:0-19690 GCA_024741275.1 Chironex yamaguchii
CCCATCGCTACTACCCTTTAACTGATGTTGTGTTTGACACAGTAAACTTTTTATTTTGTAAACTGTTATTAAGATTATTACTCTGGCTGATTATTGATATGTATATATGCCTGTTATGTTTCTCTTTAGAATCCTTTTTTAAAGATCGATCTTGGGGAACAGTTTAAAGTGAGGTTTATAGGAACCCAAGGAAAATCAAACACTCTATCGTACGTCAGCTCCTATTATTTAATGTTCAGTACTGACGATAAACGTTGGAGTACTTATGGATACAATCCACCAACACCGTTTAAGGTATAGTTAAGCATCGACTGTTCCAATGTAATGGTTTGCACGAGTTAAGTATTTATGTGCAGTTAATGTAATACGTCTGCTTTATTCTCACCCATTAAGACTAATGTGCTGAGCAGATTATTCTGATATGAAATTTTCATTGTTCGGTACGATCTTTGGTAGAGTAAAGTATTGCAATGTTGTTCTGTATTAGGATGTCTTCATAGAAACAGCTTTTGTCTGTATAAACGTTGATGGATCCCTTCCTACTTAGCGAAGGTGGCTGTACCTCGATTTGATACTTGGTAAACTGTATCAGGTTCGAGTTCCGATTTGATATGTGAGTTTTGCCTATTACATTCCGCTTCAAACCTTGCTCAATGCGATTCTTGATATGTGCACTAAATTTTAAAGCGCGTGATTGATCCCTTTAACTGAAAGTCACTTCAGTGAAGAAGCAGTGTTTAGTTTGGTTAATGTTGTGTGAAAATGCTAGTAGAAGTTACTCGATTGTTTATTACGCAGCCTAGGAGATAGTTATGTTCGATGTTCGATGTTCAACATTTAAGGGGCTGTGCTTCAAACACAGCGCCTTAAATGTAGTATAATCTTGAAACACAGACTGTTAACGTTATTTCAACACGACACACCTACGTATTGTCAAGAACCGAATGTAAACGTTCGAAATTCGCATCACTTTCATTTTGTACCTATGTAGATTATTCGTGGCAACTCGCATGCGGATCGTATTGGTGGGAGAATAGTTGAGTTGGTCCCCCCGGCCACTGCAAAGTATCTCAAAATTTTCCCGCTTCAGTATCAGGGAGGCTTGTGCATGAGGGTTGAAGTCTTTGGATGCAAGGCAGGTGTGTTTCGATTTGATTACATTGTTATTTGACTGGTAAGCTTAATCCTATCGTATTCATGTAAATATGATAAATTACAATTTATAAAGTTATAAATCGACCTGTGGATATACGAATGGATTTACAAGGTAGCTGATGTGATTTGAACCATTAAGACCATTAAGAAAAGGTCTAACACAATGAATTTTATAAAAGTCTTAGTGCATATTTAAGTATTTAAGTTTATACGTTACAATGTAATAATTGAAGAGTTGTAGCAGATTTTTAGAAATGTTGTTTACGATGCATAGCCACTTAGTGCCGTAATGAACTTTATTTAGTAAATATGGCGATACAGAAACTTTCCTTCCTGGAGATGCTAAGTCAACTGTAGGCCTGGAGGTCTTTGTTTATTGTGCAAGATGTTCAAATTTACTGCCTTCTTGGGAAGAACCGTAATTACTTTATGTTGGTGGTACTGTATGATTTGATCTTTCCAGCATTTCATGTATTCTTGGGATATCACAATAACTGTCTTGTCTTGGTGATGGACTGAAGACATTTTTGGTCATGGAGTGTACCATTGTAGTCTGTCTGGGGATAAAGAGTGTTTCCGGCAAGCCCCCGTCTTTATTTTATATCTCCTATACTGCTTTGCGAGACGGGCAAAGGGAGTGAATGTCGTTGGATGGATATGATAAACGAAACAATATAAATTGTAATTGGGCACGGGGACACAGGACGGGGGTACTGACAGATCGGAGAAAAACAGTTAGGGTTAAAACTATTGTTACTGACTTTGATGGGACAATAGTGAGGATTTTACTATTCTCCGTGACATACCTCTAAGGTTCCCTTGATTACAACTTTTATCCTCTTTTACTGTTTGCAGAGTTTGTCACTTCGTGTGGTAAGAATTGGATTCCCGGAACCGATTCGCGAACTTGCTATCGTTTTAGTATGACTCAGCTCACATGGACGGGTAAGTTAGCTCAGACAATGAAATTTCTAAGACTTTATCACTCATGAAATTCCGTTCCGATTTCAAGAAGCCTTGCTACCTTTAATCAAGAAAATTTAACAGGATTCTTTTATCAGAACCTTATAATGAACTTTTCGTAGATGACGTCATTTTTCAGTGCAGGGCATCAGTAATGACCCAAAGGCGGATTTCCCCCAGGCGACCCTAGGGACGATTGTCGTAATGAAAATCACCAAGAGTGGAGATAGGCCTTAACATACCCTCACGAGGTCTTGATTATCTTCAAAAGACGTGTGAAGAGCTACGTAGGTAAGAGAAGAAAAGCAGTAGAGAAGTAAAGAGTGATACAGAACAGTAACAGTGTTAGCCTTGATGTTGACAGCTTTGAAGTTGACGAAAGAAGGTATTTGAATAGAAGGTCTTTGTAGTTGGAACTACTTAGGCAGTATATGGATGTGAGTTGTAAGAAAAGCTTGGTTTTAGCTGAAGAATTTTTAATGTATGTGATGGTGAAGACAGCTTATTTGACTAATGTCCACCTTAATTCTGAAAGAATATTGGAAAAGAAGCAACATCACGGTGATTGGATAGAACTGAATGTACATGCCAAGCCAGAGACAATTTCTATAACGGATTACTATTGTGACCACCGGAGCTTTGAATCCCGGTCTCATAACAGCAGTTCTGATGCCTTTTCCACGGAGCCAAACAGCTCAGCAGGAAAGGTCGGAACACTCTTACTCTAGGCCAGAGCTCCGATGGTTACAATTAAAATTTTAATTCTTTACATTGCCAAAGGCAACCCCGTATACTTTAATACGAAATTAGTACAAACGATGATAAACTGATGTCTTCTTTTCTAAACGGCTCGGCCTGTCGACCATTTCCTTGCCAGTTATAATAGTCCAGCACTTCTCAAGTAGTCGAGTGCAGCTTTTGTGTTTTCGAATAACTCCAGCATCGCATTGGTGCCAGTATCGCATTGGTGCCAGTATCGCATTGGTGCCAGTATCGCATTGGTGCCAGCTTCGCATTGGTGCCAGCTTCGCATTGGTGCCAGCTTCGCATTGGTGCCAGCATCGCATTGGTGCCAGCATTGCATTGGTACCAGCATCGCATTGGTGCCAGCATCGCATTGGTGCCAGCTTCGCATTGTTGCCAGCATCGCATTGGTACTAGCATCGCATTGGTGCCAGCATCGCATTGGTGCCAGCATAGCATTGGTGCCAGCATTGCTTTGGTGCCAGCACAACAACACTGTTGGTAGGGTATACATCACTTAACAGACACCAGTTGACCATCGGGGTTGAATTACTGAAATTCTTTCGACCTTCCTACCGAGCTGTATAGCTCAGCATAAATGTTATTAACGTTGCAGTCGTTAGTCCTTGAATATTCCTATTGGCATGGCGAAACATTAGCGCTCTTGGAGTGCTCCTAGTTATTTTATTGCCGCTGAAGTTTGTAATTACATCCTTCTTCCTATCATATTGTGATAACGATATTTTTGCTTGCGTTTTTATGAAGTCTTTTTGGCCAGTTTCATTAGATTTCATTCCATTAAGTTCAAAAATAGTAGCCAATTTTCCGTATAAAGCTGTAAATTTATAATCACATTACCCTTTTCATGAATAGCCAAGATAGGAAGCGATATAGAGCTCTGTTTTTTGTTTAATGACCACACTTACAACAGTAATTCAGACTGAGGATTGTACTGTAGACTCGAAGTACGTTTGGTAGCGAGACCTTAGTTGGAGTCACGCATATTCCCCTGCCAACTGTAACGTTTTAGGAGCTATTGCCCGATGGTGAAAGAGTTCCAGTATAAGAACGCGTGGTTTGAAGCAGCGAGGTATTCCTTATACAGAAAACTGTTAATTACTTAATATCTGTTTTTGGTTTAGGTAGATTAGATTGCATTGGTCCTTAGTCTTCGTAGCTCCGGTGGCCGGAATCATAAGTGTATATCAGTTCGTTACATAAGACCACTCTGTCTACGTGTATGTGTACTGTACTTATGCCCATCAAATATATGAACTATGTTGCCCTTTGTACCGGTTAATTTGTTATCTACGGAACTCAGGAAAATAGTAAACATTTTGGACGGGATAGTCTACCTCTGTAACTTTAAAATGATGTCAACTTTTCTGTCTCATTTTTCCTAAAGCTGCAAGAGCAAATTGTATTGCAACTGGTGGCGACTTGCTCAGTATCACGTCATTAGCGGAGAGAAATTTCATTAATCAACAGCTAAAAAATTACAAAGACAGATCAAATCAATTTTGGATTGGGCTTAATGATAGGGATGTTTCCAGGCTGTATAGATGGAGTGATGGCTCCCCATTGTCTGTTGTCAACTGGTATCGAGGTAATCCCAAGGACAAAAAAGGTAAGGACATACGTCACGAAAACGGTTCCAGTGAACTGTATTGCTTACGCAAAGAACCGAAGGCATGCCCAGTTACTGGCGTCCAAACTTTTTAAGAAACAAAATATTCTAAAATAGATGCTGAGAACAAAGTCACTCTAAAATACCTTGTTTTTAATAGTTTTAAATTTTACCGTTCATTATCTGACTTATGGATTTGAAAGAATCGTGAATTTTTCCTTAGTGGTCGATAACTCGACTACATCCCCATGGGAGGTTATTCAAATGCACGAGGTGTCTTGTTCGGTTGGGGTCTATTCAAGGATTGGGCTTGTTAAGAATCTTTAAGGGCGGGAACTAATTTCGAGAAGCTTAAATGGATGGAGGGCCTATTCCAGCATTTACGGTATTACTTATTCCGCGATTTCCCGTCGATTCAGTTGAGTAAGTAAAACCAGTACGCTGATAACACACGGGCAATTTTATCTCGGTGTTCCTGTATAACACATTCGCACAAGTTTTTAACGTATTAATGTGCTTATGTGACATAGTAACGTGTTTTTCGTGTAATAACGAGGAACAAAGTAGGAAATTATCATCGGGATTTGATTGTTTGTTTGTTGGTTGGTTAGTTTCCAAGAAATGTCAAACGTTATGAATGTATCGTTCTGAAATATTTACGGTATGTTGGTAGCCTGACCGGCTACAACTGATTCTTTTTTGTGTATTCGGTAATGAATTTTCTTAAAACTACTGCTAGTGAGGAAGCCTTTGTCGGGACCACCTAGTTGCCATGGCGCCTATTACGACAGCGCATATTTGGTAGAATTATCTTCATGAATCAACATGAAATTATTGCGGGGAAAACCCCTGTTAACATGACGTCATTACTATAGGTTTTTCGAATATTCCTATAGGCGTGGCGAAAATTTTGCGCTCTCAGAGTGCTTCTAGTTATTTTCTTTATTGCCGCTGCAGTTTGTAATTGCATCCTTTTTCTTCCTATCATATTGTGATGGCGATATTTTGGCCAGTTAAATTAGATTGCATTCCATAAAGTTCAAAAATAGTAGCGGAATTTTCCGTATAAAGCTATAACTTAATTTATAATCACGTTACCCTTTTCATATATAGCCAAGATAGATATAGATAGCGATATAGAGCTCTGTTTTAGTTTAATGACCACAGTTACAACCGTAATCCAGACGGAGGATTGTACTGTAGACTTGAAGTAAGTTTGGTAGCGAGACCTTAGTTGGAGTCACGCATATTCCCCTGCCAACCGTAACATTTAGGAGCTATTGCCCGATGGCGAAAGAGTTCCAGTATAAGAACGCGTGGTTTAAACCGTTAATTACTTATTATCTGTTTTTGGTTTAGATCGATTAGATTGCATTGGAGTGACTTCGCAAAATGGCTATTGGTTTGATGATAGTTGCTACACCAAAAGACCATACATTTGCAAGCGACAAGGTACGGCGTTTTTAGCCGAAACGTAATTGAAATATTCACTTCAGAAGGTGGCCCCTCTACGTTAAACGATGTTGACTTTACCTCACTGGTGTTTGTCTCTCTGTTTACATTCTTTGGCATTGGGTAGAATTTTCTATTGCTATGGTGTTATGTCTCGTGGACTTTAGCCAACATATCCTGAAAAGAATGATCGGATTCTTGATCAGAATATCTTGCACTTTTCTAACACAATACACTCTACACAATTATTTATAGTAGGAGTATTGTTTATTGAGAGGCTTTTCGTGACACAGGGAGGATGAACACTTAAGCATATGAAATTTTACGATTGATGAGTGTCAAATATCATATCGTTGTGCTAGTTTTCTTAATTGTGACTGATTTATTTTTGATTAAAACAAAAGTTATATTTAACCGTTGGCGTGGATTCGTGTAGTAGTGATTTTTGCATCTTTCTACCTTTGTTCATGATCATTTATTTATGTTTTCAAGAACAGAAACTTGTGACCAGATGTTATTCAACAAATTTTATTTGATCTTATTCGATAGATAGCATGTCGTAATACACTTTAATGGTTTGAGTACAAGTACCTATGAATTGGCTATCGAAGTGTTGATGTGGTTTCAAAACGTACGCCTTAAAGCTTGATTTTATCAAACCTTGTAATTTAATATCTAGAAGAGTGGTGTTCTCGGTTGCCCAGTGTCAATACGTGAAAGCTCTTGACGTGAAGTTATTGTTTTAAGGAACGAAGCAAACTGAAATATCTTTCCATTTGGTTCTGTATCTGCATACGTTATTGATTGTTATTTAGTTCCTCATTAGCTGATCATTTGCTCACACAAGGGAACACATTGGTACATTTCCATGGTGTAGAGGAGGAATATATACTTTTTCAACTAGTAGATATTTGAAAGTTAACGTCATTGATCAACAGTTGTCAATCAGTTTATATACTTTGTCAGTGTAGTTAATCTTCACTCTCTCTGTATTTTTTTTACAATTAGCGCAAGTTTTAAACCCAAGGAGGATCCCTTTCAACAGTAGTAAGTACCCACAAACTACTTTTGGATAAGGTCAAAGGTCCCCCTATTGTCCCTTGTGGTTAGTAGCATAGGTTGGTTTCACGATTGCAGGTTTTTTTAGCCGAAGAACACACAGAAAGAAAATTGTCATAAATGCAACTGTTCTCGAAGGGTGGAGTTTCACTGGATTCCTGGCGGAGCAGGTTAATTTCTGAGTAGTCCTGGCTTTTAAGCACATAAAAGCAGACCGCGGCGCGTAGTTTTACTGCCTGAAAGTTGCCTTTCTTTGCCCAAAATATAATGGATGGATAATGATATATACTGACGGTCATATATTGCTCGTAAAATTATTTGTAATGGATCGCAAAAATGAAGTGTCGAGGGGCTAGTATGTAATTAAATATAAAGTAAAATTTGTTACTTTATGTTCCTTTTCATGAAGAGGACGATTCATAAACGAATTTTTTGCCTACAAGGCCTCATTCGGTCGCATGACTAAGGCATGACAAAGTTATCAATTTTATATTTTTTTGTAATGGCTATCATTTTCGTTTCGTGTTAAGTTACCATTTACAGTCCCTAAACAATAGCATGTCTTCTGTAAACGAAAGTAAGCAATCAGTTACATTAAAGATGCATCAGGTAGTCGAAGGCACGCTATTGACTTCAGTAGATTACTTTTTGCTACTAAATGTGCGATTGAGTTGGATCATTTGGCACCCCATTCACCTTTCTTGTTGAACTATATTTATTTCTTTTAAGACTGGATTAGTTCAACCGATCATTACTGGCCCCTGGATGGAATTGTGGATGGACGAGTTCTTGGAACAAGGACTGGTCAAGTGTTTGGAAATTTCAAAACGGACAGTGCGTTTCTTAACCGCAAACATCTTGCTTTTGATGGATCGTCAACTTACATAGAACTTCCTGATTTTAAACAATCGTGTGTTAGTGTTCCAAACAAATGTGCTCTTGGACTTAGTGTATCATTTCTCTTGAAGCTACCCACTGGGTTAAAAATAGACCAGGTCAAAAGATTTATTCTCGACACTGCTGGACAAAATTCAAGTGATGTTGTAGGGTGGTCCATCTATATTATGAATGGAAGACTCTCGTTTATGGTTAGGGAACGCTACCGCAGTTGGCTCAAGACAGTTACCATTAAAGCCGGTAGTTGGACACATCTTGTGTTCACGTGGTCACGAAGTTCAGTTACGATTTACAAGGATGGAGCATACTTGTAAGTGAGTTTTCGTTCGCATGTTGCGTTGTTTGAAAAAGAGGGCACGAAAAAGGATTTAATTATTTGACAGACTGACTTGCTTACTTGTTTATTTGTTTTTACTTACTGGCTTCTTTTTTATTTATACACTTGTGTTTACGTAGTTACCTCCTTAGTAAAGTTATATCGTTACTAAATTTTTGTGAATTGTCACTGCCTTCTCTGAGGACATTGATCTGGAGTTCAGTGTCGATAATTATGTCTATGTATTAAATTGGCAAATTGCAAGCAAAAATCCACGCCGAATCATTACCAATGGATACAGTTGTCATTAAAACAGTTGCTGGTGGAGATATCTTGGTCAGGACAAAAGCATCAAGTATGTTCTGTGAACAAACGTTGAGTAAACAAGGACCTAATCACTCACTTACTGCCCGGTATGCCGACTGGTACGTAGGACAGCAATAAAAGATCTCCACTCCAGTCTGTGGCCAGGCTTTGGAAGGTTCCCCCAGGTGTTGGTGAGATCCCTCATTTACCTCCCCACTTCTCAGAGTGTTCTTTGATCTCCTCCTCTTCCTCGTCCCCTAAGGAGTCCAGTGTAATACTTACATTGCAGAATCCTACACGTGTCTTACATTTGTGGTTAATGACGTCTTCAACCGGTCGGTAGCTTCCTTTCGGTTTGCCAGTCATCCTTGTTCGTCAGATACACTCGGAGGTTAATCCTGCCTGGTATTTGTTTATCTTTTGTTGTTGTTTCCGTGACATGTATGCTTTCTACGGAACTGTCAACCCCGAGCCCAACCCCCAACCTGGGATCGTGATCTCATGCCAGGGAATACGATTAGTCTGGCCTTTACCCCATGACCTGTCCAGCATTGGTGGCACTGACAGGGGAATAAATCTCCCGCGGCCATAGCTGTAAGGGTGATGGAGATGGGCAAGCCCACCCACCACGGCAAGGTTGTGATCCTTCGGGGGGAAGGACCTAGTTGTAATATGTTTAAAGATATGGGTGTCTGAATTTTCTTCACATGGCTGACGGAAAATATGATCTTTACAGTTAGCATGATTGGACTAGACGATTAAAAAATTTGGAGAAATAAACATTAAGGTACAAAATATCGTGACACCAAGTGACAGGTTGAAACCTGAACATTTATTTAGACAAAATATATACGAACGTTCAGTAAAGGAAGAGTTTTAAAGTCCGTGCAGTACGTTTTTAAATGTCGCATTATAGTACTTCATATTAAGTAAAAGAGGGACAGGTATGCATCCCTGCCCCACATACTATTGCACAAGAATCAAGAGGGGTTTGGGATGGAGCTTCTCGCAAGACGTCTGTCTGACACTATGATTTGTACCAAACCATGTCAGTCAAAACGTTTCTGGAAAATGCAGGAGTTGAAAAGCATCAAATACTAGGACAGAAGGTCTCCTTTGTTTCTTTCGCAGGAAATATAAATGACGACAGTATTATCTGCAGCAGTAATATTTGATATTATTGTATCTATCACGTTTTTACGTCATGTGTAACACAAGCCGGCCTGATTTTTGCGTTAATTTTTAGTGCTAGAACAGTATTTGGAATGTACAAATCAAAGTTTTCAGACCAGGAAGTAACAAGTCTCTTCGTTGGAACATCTGCCACAGCTAAAGGAGCCATGCCAGCCTTTGAAATGATGTCATTAGCGATTTGGGAACGAAGTTTAAATCCACAGGAAATCTCACAAATATTCAAGGCAGGTATGTCTGGGTTTTTTTTTAATTTGAAGTCTTCTGTCCCAGAATCTACTCGACTGGAAGGCCTTTCAAAGTATTTGAATATTGCTGGGCCATCTTGATTCTTCGGTTTTTGCATTTTGTAACCTAGAATTTGTTTGTGAACGGGATTGAGTTTTGGTTCATCCTGCTACTTTTTTCCTACTTCTTTTAGACCCTTTTTGGCTTTGACTCTTAATCCATTACTTTTCTAGAAATGATGAAATGCGAACCGGGTTGGATCATGTTTGGTCAATACTGTTACCTTTTCGAGCCAACAAGAAGAACATGGGATCAATCGTACATAAATTGTCGCTCTCTTGGGGGAGAACTAACCAGTATTAATAGTGGTGTTGAACAATCACTAATCAGCATCGGCGTTGGTGCATCTGGGATCGCGACAAATGCGTGGATTGGTAAGTTTTTGTCAATAAACGTGTCACTAGCAGTCTGGTATAGGTAATGTATGGGTTTTAGTTATGGTATAGTATGGCATCTTTCCAGCGATGCCGGAACAGATTAGGTTCAGCATAGCTCAAAGTCTATACAATAGCAAAACAATGGCTGTTGAGGTACAAAGAAAAAGCCATCAGAAAGTAAGAAAAGAAGTGAGAAAGAAACGTTTTGACCTAACTGAAGGTCAAGTTCTTAAAGTTGGTTATTTTGCGACCTCTCGACCAAATCTTAATACGAAACTTAACAGTTCCTTGATTTTTACTGCCCGTTAAGAGGTTTTATTTTTAGAGAGGAGCCCATTGGCTATAATATGCAGAGACATTACAGCCGGAAACAACTCAACGAAACACTTGATGCATGCATAGCAAACAATGTGTGTGAGTTTTGACTGCGAATTTATGCAACCGCCTTTCTTTTTCTTGATTTTTTGCAGTTATAGAAATATTTAATATTGAAAAGTTCCTTGGGGATTATGTCTTTAGTAGTATAAGTTCTTTAAATTTTTCGTCTATTGCATATAGGTTTCTTATAAAGTTGTTTCCTATAAAAAAGCATGTAGTAAATCCATAGGAATTTTTGAAGGACGTAAAGGAAAGACTACCTTAGGACTCAGACAATGCACCTTCTCGTCCTGGTGGTGCTACAGTGTCTGTCGTACTAATAAAGCCTTACTTAAGGAAAGAAGTGAAAGGCCCTATTCGCACTGCAAGTATGACAAAGTTTGTCAAGCCCAATTTTCAAACGCTAATTGAAACGACGTTTTCATGGTTAACAAAGTTTGTCAGGTATCTGTTCCGTTCTGTTCTATAACAGATTACCAAGTTGTCATGTTTTGTCACGCAAAATATTGATTTTGCTATATAGCACACTGGGCTTTTTATTGGTGTTAACATAGAACTGGCTCCCCTGTTGAGCTACCCGCTAATTATCATGAATTTTCATGCGGTTGAGTATGGGAAACAGGATGATAATGCAAGACTAGTTAAAGCAAAGCAGACTTTTATTTGAAGTTAAATGAGTTTTTGAAAGGCACATTGAAGGAGAGATGGCAAAAATGCCAAGAAAAGAAACAATTAAAGAATCAATAAATAAGCAATAAAAGGAAGCTGCTAAAGCAGATGACACGAAAATTCCTCAAATTTCTTTTGGCAAGCAGCCTCCAGTGAATTGTCAAGCCAAAGGTCAGACAATGATGCACTCACTTCTACTTGATCGACATATACTGAAGGAAATGCAAATACTAGCATCCAGGAAACTGAAGAACAAAACGAAGAAGGGTGGATAAAATTACCGGAAAAGTTTGAAGGCAAGGCATCAAGTGAAATAACAGCAGATGCTTGTTTGTTTTAACTTTTTAAAGAAAGAATCAATTGAAGGAAAAACTGTGTTTAGTGTTGGAGGATATGGATTTTTAAATTTGAAAAAAAGTTTCCAGAAACTCAAAGATCGTAGCGGAAGTGATATCCACAGGTATGCAGAAGGGCAAAACGTAGTGCATAAAGGAACAAGGAATTTTCAATCGGATTGACTCAGTGAATGAAGAACTTTAGGGAAAGGGTGGAAAAGGGCTTATTGCTCTCTATCTCAGCACATTGAACACCATATTACGTCAAGGGATTGCCATTAGATGAGGTGTTTATGAGGAATCTAATTTGATTCAGTTTAATATTGACAAAGCTAATCATGTCCCTGGTTTAAAGTTACTCTTGAATGAAAAAACTTTTTGTCCTAGAATTTGTTGAAGAACAAGAATTAATGTTAATTTTGAAAACAAGGAGGCAACGTATCTCCAAAGTGTGAGCAAGCAAATATTTCTCGATCATTGCGGATGAGTCTGCAGGTATTTCAAAAAAGGAACAGCTTTCAGTGTCATTTTCCAGGGTGTCTGACATGTATGAAATCATGTAGGATTTTATTGGGATCATGCATTTCCCCATAAGCCTATCTGCACATGCTTTACTTGATCATGTAGACGTTGTTCTTTTGAGATGTGGCCCAGGTAAAGCAAATCTAGTTGGGACGAGATCTGATGAGCTGTCAGTAATGAAAACGTTAGGTAGATACGTAGAAGATTATGTAGGAGCACAAGCGTTATGCGTTCATTGGCTGGCACGCTGCACAGAGCTCATTATTGAGGACGTGGTTGAAACATCGGAATCATCGAGCAATGCCCTGGATTTATGTACTTTATATGCATTTGTTGGCGTCTAGAGTTATCCTTGACGGAATTCAGAAGACAGAAAGAAAGCCGGAAACATTAAATAGCCCCACCTCGTCCTTTCAGCCCAAAGGTAGTAGAGTTGAAGAGTTTGTACCAAATACGTTGGACGAGTAGGAGTAGAGCTGCTTAAGTCATAATTGAGAAACACGCAGAGTTAAGAGCTACATTGCTAGTAATTTCAGATGATTGAAGCAACAGTAACGATATTAAAGCACTTACAAGGCTGAGAAACAAGGCTTTCGTCGTATAAAATGATGAATTTTCCATCATATAACTTTATGGCATCATCATTGTTATGGAAAAGCTGTCTATAAAGTAATGCAAGCTGTGGATAACTCTGCTGATTACGTATCATACAGTATTGAGAAAACTGCTACCAGGTTGCAGTAACATCCAACGGAGGGTTTGTTGATCTTCTTCACAAAGTGGAAATATTTGAAATTTTGGAACGTGAAGAGGATCAAGCATTAAGGAATAGGAAAATGCCATCACATCATTTAGATTTTGTTGTGTTTGCTGAGGGAGGCGGAAGCACAGAACATAAATCAAACACGTTAGACCAACTAAAAATGAAACATTTAGAAGCATTGGACTCAATTTTAGACAATACCAGTACACGTTATAGCCAAACTGATATTGGATTGTTGAAATCAATGGAGAACATGTTGCTTTCAGTGGATGACATTCTGTGGATGACATTCTGTGGATGACGTTGCTGCAGTCAGAGAAAAATGCGTTTTTTGAGCCAAAAATATTTAAGGAAGAATTAGAAGAAATAGTGTTCGTGATAAGAATACACAATGCCTCAGCACCTCCATGTTCCCTTATTAAGCTTGTAACACGTGTTCCTATGTTATGTGATTTGCTCAATGGCAATAAGTCGGTAAAAAGTCATGCCCTAGCGTTCATAAAATGATAAAGCCCTATCTGTCAGTGCCACTAAGTTCAGCAAATGCAGAGCGTACGTTCTGAATGATGCGAAAGTTCAAAACGTGTCTGCGAGTACAAACAGAAGGAAATCACCCCAATAATATTTTATGCAACAATACATAGGAAATTGATGGATGCCAGAAATGTTCAAGAGGTCGGAAGGGAGTTTATTTTGAAAACAAAACAAAGGAGAAATTACTTTGGTACAGACATTAAGAACCGTTTTTTGTTAGCTGTACTTCTAATTTTGTTAATTCAGTTCCAGCATTTTGTTGTAAAACTATCGTTCTGTTCATTTTATCAGATATCCTTAACACAGAAGTTCTATTGGAAAATTTTTTATTACTGTAACAGTTTACAATATATAGCATTTTATTTTTCAAGGCCATGCCAAAAGTGGCTTACAAATAAAGTCTGACCCCCTGTGCCTCAGTGTGTTTCCGGCATCTCCACGCATTCCCAACAGTATCAACTTGTTTATGTAGAATTGAAATTTGACCCACGGTATTCCGATGTAGTGTTAAGCCTGTCCAAAATCTGTATTCCTAGGTCTCAACTCGAAGAAGCTCGACCATATCTATAATTGGACAGATGGGAGCCAAATTATTTTCACTAACTGGGCAATGGGAGAACCAAATAACATGTTTGGATATCGTCGAGAGGACTGTACTGAAGTTTGGCAGTCAGGGATGTGGAATGATGAGGTGTGCGGCATCATGAAGTCACAGATTTGCAAAAAAGAGAAAAGTAATATTTTGTGGATTAGCTTTCCTTTTTTTCCTTTGTTTATTACGGACAAAGTACCTTCTTACACTGAAATAAATGTACCACATACGTTATTGAGAACGTAAATTTAAAGCGTGCATTAATTACGGGCGAAAGCTCTCAAATTGTAAAAATGTGTACAAATTAAGCCACACCCCTTTGAAAGATATTTGGAAAACAAGAAAGAGTACATTTGATTTTCATTGAAGTGTTAGGTTCAGACGTTAATGTTAAGTTGATGCTAATTATTTATAGGTTTTATTTTCTCTTTGTTTTAGTATCAATTAAGCCGCATTGTTGTAAGGCATTGTAAGAATTAAGCCGCATTAATGTAAGCCACAGTAAAAATTAAGCCGCATTTTTGTAAGCCGCTGGAAAAATTAAGTTGCGTTTACTTGGACTATTTATTTATTGTGCGGCTTCATTAGGTATGGGCTTTATTTTTAGTGTAATAATTTACCCTCTTGAGAGCATCCAAAGCAGGCTACAAATAGAAGTTTATTTTATCCAATCTTGTCTGGAGCTATTGCAAGGGTCAGTCCTGTGTAAACCGTAATATGTAGGGTATTGGATGTCTCATGAATAGACATTTAGATGCTGACTGAAGTACGATGGATGAGAGACGTGTCACAAACCTAGCTGAACAGGGAACGTATAGACGTGCTGCCTCGGTTTCAGCTTTATTCTCGACATAGGAATCCGTTGAAGTTATCTCCTGATATCTTATATTAATGCGCAATCAGTTTAGTTACATTACTTGGATTATTTTTCTTTCAAGATGAAATTGTTAATCATGATTTTCTTACTATATGTGAAAATATCTTTTTATAAACGAAACTGGGGCAAGATGCCACAAGAGGAAAACTCAACAACTTTCACGAAAACAGTTTATGTACATTTACGGAATAAAAAGACACTAATTTGTCTGATTTAAGCTTAATTATATCATTTTAGCTAAAATAGTTTAACTAGTACAATTTATCGATAATAGTTTTGACAAAGAGGTAGAGTACTGACATTAGCCTTGCTAGAGAATGGTTTCCGTTTTCATGTGAAGTGTTAAATGAACAAATTCTTAGTAGAGTTGAGCAAATTTTTGACTTTTGAAGTTGAGTTTTATTTCTTTCATTACGGACAGACTTCGCAGGTAAACGTAAGTGGTAAGCCTAGTAAAGAAAACGCAGCAATTAGAAATTCAATAGCATCCATAATTTCCCCTAGAGTCTCTATACAATTGTTTGTGTAAGTAATGATGAGATGTGGTCACAGTGCAGGTAAGAACTGGGTTAGCAGTGCTGATGGCTCACAGTTTGCTACCTATCGTGCATAGAACGTAGAAATATCCTTGAAGAACAAATACAATCTCTCCTTTACACGAAAAAAATAATTTATGGTTTTTTTTTTCTTCTAGGTGTTCCAGCATTAACCCCAGTAGACAAAGGTAGGCTGCCCACCCGTTTTCAATACTACCACCTAAAACGTATCGAGTTAACTAGATTCCTCTGTACAATTGGAGTAAGCAAGGTCTTACTGTAAAACTGGTGCCTGCTACTATTGAGTTAAACATCTAAACCAGTGCTTCTCAATTGGGGTACGTGTCCACCCTTAGGGGGAATCAAAAGGGCCAAGAGGTGGAAGGGAGGTGAAGGGCGAAATGGGGAGAATGGAAGCTAAATGAGGTTATTGGGGGTGAATGAGAGCTAAAGGGGGATTTTGAGATCAATGAGAAGTGAAAAGCCGTCTATGATATACGGAGCCTAAGATGGCCCATCCCATCTGAATCCTGGACGGATTTACGCCTTCTGCTGCATAGTGAAGCTAGATGGCTGAGTAAGGGCAACTGTTTGGACATATTTTTTGAATTGCGTGATACATTGACCGAGTTCATGAAGGATATGAAAGTGTTGCTTGGCAACCTCCTGCAACCTCGCCAATGTCTTCGGCAAGCCAAACTGTCTGATTGCCGGACTTTAGGGAAAATGAAAACCTTGGGATTCGTCGCAAAGTAACGGCAATATACCCGGGAACTAGCAAGGCAAGAATTTCAGATTTTAGCCAGGCTCATCACGTGCAATATTTCTGACTCGATGTTTATTGATTATACATTATCACATTGCATGGAAAATCGATAACTTGACACTGAACTTTTCGGACTTAGCTGCAATGGAATTTCCTTTTTGTACTGTTCTTGTTCTTCGATTTCAGCGAGGCTGAACAAATGCTAAGAGATGAGATTACTGAAATATAGAATGATTCACGAGGAAAATCATCAATTCATGTTGTTCGATGAGGAGATACTAAAAATTAACCAAATCTGAGTGGAAAAAAAGATGCGGATATACTTTTACCGTTCCCTACATCATATGTTGTAAAATGCATTGACAGACCTCTTGCCCAGAAACGTGATTGTCTGGAAATCGTGAACTGTGGGGATTTACGTCTAAAGCTCGCGCAGCTGATTTCCAATAGTCAGGCTCTCATCCAACAGTATCAGGCCCAAGGGTCCCATTGAATTTGGCAGCACCGCCTTGTGATAAGCGCCGCACTTTTAGGAAATCATTTGGAAAAAACGCCGCCTTCTAATGGACGTCGTCCTTTATTGAACGCGGCGTTTTCAAAAGCGTATGCAATGGAAGGTGTACAAAGTTCACAAAATGGGGAAATCATAAACGTCCATCTCAATAAAAACTTTTACGACGGGTCTTGGAAGCATGGAATGAGTTGAGCAGTAAGATGATCATCAATTCTTTCAAGACATTTGGCTTAAACTTAGCTAGGGATGGATTAGAGTATGGGCAGATCCATTGTTTTGAAAAGGAGTCGCCTTCTTCAACTGATGCTGCTTCGTCATAACAAGCAACGGAGGCACTGGGTTAAGATCAAGCCTCTGATAATCCTTTTAATATTTTGAAGTCCGACGTCTGTGAAAGCGTTGAAAGGGTTCTTGTCATAGACGAGGACGGGAGGCGCAATGTCGCAAATTTTCAAGGCAATTTTCAAGTCATACCACAAAACGATTATTCAAGTATATCTTTATTCATTTTGCAATAAACGCCGCCCTCGACCAAACGCCGCATCTAAGTTCAGTTTTTTGATGAACGCCGCGGCGTTCATTTGAGGAAATACGCTTTTGGCATTAGTTTGTGAAAATACGTATTGTTTTTAAAATGCTCGTTGACTTAATATTTATTCTCTGTACGCTATAAATAAACGCTCATGAATGTTTGTGATAAAAGTGCTGGTGATTTCTCAAAACAAAAGTACTCTAAGGTACACAATTGCCGTCTGGCCCCGCTAATTGGGTTTTTTTTGAGAATTTTCCTTCCACCCCGGTCTTATTCCAAGCACCCTGCTTGTTGAATTTGTGGATTTCTTTTTGGGACAATTTCTCTAATTTTCCTCCCCATATCATCAAAAAGGCATGATACTATTTAGCTTTATTCGAACCACTCCTTAAACAACAATATTAAAGATAACGAAACTCTCAAAAAGACATTTGTTCCGATACCCCACTAATAGCAACGAAAGAATTTCGACGACGCCTACTCCAACTCACCCGCTAATTATATCTTAAAAAACGTATCACCAACCCCTCTTGTTTTAGGCCCTTTTAAGCAGTGAGGCACTTTTTGTTCCAAATTTGCTTGTGGGGGTGAACGGGATACCAGTTGCTTAGCAAGGGGAATGGGAACAAAAAAATTTGAGAAGCATTGATCTAAACAAAATCAGTTCAATGCCTCGTAGTCATTCAAACCTGATCGTCCACTCATGTAATTTAGTGTCTGTAAAGTGGCGTACACGCTTATAGGTGGCATTTTATTGACCCTGATAACTGTACATTTATCGCCGATTGTACATGTACATGACAGAAAGATTTAGACAAGCAACTATCAAGGAAAAAGAACATAGTTATGTCGAGCCTTGATCTTAGGTAAACTAGATGCTTTCTATAATATTGCTTGTGTACTTCAAATGTTTAAAGTGGATACTAAGTGATACCATTTTATACTGTACGTTATCTTTGGCATTAAAATGACCTCTCGCTGCAGTAATAACTAGTTAATTTCTGTCCGGTTGGAAGATTTCTTGGCCACGAGTCAGCAAACGATTACATTCTTTTGATGCCTGAAACCTAGGAATGATTTTCATCTTGAATTTGATGAATCATCGGAACTAGCACATGATTGAAATCACCTAGCATGCGTTTGTATCACGTTCTTGTTAAACGTCTTTATTTGATGAGTTTGCCAATTATTTTTTATTTACTATTGTAGATGGATTTCAAAGGAATAAGGTCATTTCACAGTATTCCATATTACCTATTTCATGTCCACTGGGCACGTCGATCGTAGTAAAGTCAGCTTTCTATGGCAAACTCACCCGTTCTTGCAGCAAAGATGTCACATCCACTGTACAGACCAAGTGTGCACCACAGAAAAAAGTCTACTGCCTTTTGAAGTCATCGAATGATGACTATGGAGAGCCTTGCAAAGGAGTTGTCAAAGAATTAAATGTGACTTACGCTTGCACACCTGGTATGTAATGTCTGTTTGCACATGAGAGCCCTTGACTGCACTTTTATGCTTGATGAATATTTGTTCATTTCGGCTTGCCAGACGCCCTTGCCGAGGCCGTGGGCATTTCTCATAACTGCCGTTTTTTGGCATTCCTCATACTGCCTCTCCATTGTCTTACATCATCAACCCATTCCTTCCGCCGCCTTCTTTTCTTTGCCTGTGTACATACTTCTCCTTCTATTAAATCTGTCACCATGTTGTCTCTTCCTCATTTCCAGTGCTCATATTTTCTGCGCTTTCTTGGCTTGGTCATTTTCAACATACCTTCGTCTATTGGAACACCTATTCCTTCTCTTATATAAGTATTAGCCTTTCTCTGGTGCCAATTTATCCTGAGTACTCTTTGTCTGTAACCACATCACGAAAGCCTCCATTTATTCTTCTTTCTTTCTGAGCGTTCAACTCCCATATCTCTATAGAGCTATACTGCATATCAGGGCTTTTGCAAGTCTGATTTTCAGCGTAATACGCAGATCTTTTGTCTCCCAAAACTTCACTTAAATTAATAGCTGCACTTCTTGTTGCTCGAACCGTATTTATATACTGCCCCCTCTTGAGTGATATAGATAAATAGAGATACAGATACAGATAGAGGTATAGGTATTGATATAGGTATAGGTATAGGTATATATATATAGATATAGGTATAGATATAGCTATAGCTATAGATATAGATATAGATATAGGTATAGGTATAGGTATAGGTATAGATATAGGTATAGATATAGATATAGATATAGATATAGATATAGATATAGATATAGATATAGATATAGATATAGATA
>JANTCA010040726.1:3716-19688 GCA_024741275.1 Chironex yamaguchii
TGTGGTTTATACTTTGATTTATGTTGACTAAACAAAACCAGGTTGATCAATGCAAATGCTTACGTCAAATGCTCTAGTCGGTAAAAAATGAAATTGAATATCTGTAATAGATCAAGTGGAATGCGTATACCACAATGATCTATTTTAGCAGTCAGTATCTTTTCTGTATTTAATAGTGCCTCGGAAAACGGAGGTTGGTCAACGACAGGCTGTTGGGTACACAACTGGAATGCATCGCACACGGAATGCTATTGTAATCACTTGACAGATTTTGCTGTTCTTTTCCAGGTTTCCCGAAAATCGGTAAGAGTGAAGCCGCAGGTTGTAATTGACGGAAATTTCTTGTCGTGAATCTTTCATCACTCTGTATCGACAATAGGGTTTTGCAACTGGTTCTGTATTTTATCATATTAGTCGATACAAGTGTGTTAGGACTAAATAGGCAAAGTAAGAGCGCATGCCCTAGCAATTCAAGCCACTACCTTTAATAACTAGCCTTATGATTGTGCTTGAAATTTAATAGACTGTATTGCAATTTGCAATGAAAAAATATTTGGTTTCTGGAATATTTTGGTTGCTGTTTACCTTGTCTTTGTTTTTAACTCACGGTTAGTTCCTTTGTATCCAAATCGGTTGAGTGTGAACTTGTTAGTGACCCTACAATTTTACAACAATGCTTTTGGTTGAGTGGAAATTCAATAGTTTTGCGGGTGCAGCCCATCATCCCATCATGAGGAGAACCAATGGGCATTAATGGAGGGGAGTATGTCATGTCATCATTGGAAGAACCAATCAGGATCAATGGCAGTGGCGACTGGTGGGTTTTTCGTTTGGGGGGCGGTGGCAAATTTCTCATTTGCGTTTGACCAAATATAGTTACAGGGGCCAGGCCTCTATTTCATATTAGAGATGTTACACGAGAACACAAATGTAATTTTTAGGTTTGTTTTGCTCATGAACCTAAGCATTTAGTAAATCTTTGATAAAAAATGTTTACTTTATAAAAACATAAGTTACAAAAGCAAGGTTACAGCAAATGTTGTATAATAAGAGCAATACTTGACCGTGAGTTCGCCACAGGTGCGCTTTGTTTAATTTTTTACCCTGTTTAGTACATATTATGCAATATGAACGTAGCATGATTTAACTGGCATAGTAATTGTGGAAATGTGTGCTCGTGAAAAGAAAATTTGAATGTTTTTAACATTTAACATGATGACCTTTGGTCCTCACACCTTGTTTAATTTTTTGTAGGAGGTATCCATCATCCACGCCAAAGTTCTTGGTTGGATCAGTTTAATTGGGTGCATTATTTCGATAATTGGTCTTACATTGACCTTGTTAACACTGCTAGTTTTCAGGTAACTTTGTAATTTTTGCCATAGACTCGTTTCCTTCCATAAGCACAGCTATTTTATTTCAAATTGTTTGTTACTATGACTGATTACAATGGCATGTTTAGGTGATGGTGAATGACGGTCCTCTATATCTGCACATTATAACGTCTATTTTTGTTTATAATGGAAACATCAAATTTCTAACTTTCTTGGCCTGTGAAAACGTAGCACTGAACGTTTTTAACATTTATAGTAGATGACTATATAGTATTTTCACATTTCTCAAAAAAGCTCGAAATATGTCAACTTTAGAGGCTCGGATCTCCACGACAGCTTACGCGAGAGACTTGCAACGAAATTCACACAGTAGAGTAGCGCTATGGCTGTTGGATAATGTTAGTTTTATCGATGTAGCTGCTCTGTACTTGGAGATTTTGGCCGTCAAAGTTCAGGTTTTTTTTTCTTATGAAATAAGTACAGTTCGACTTCTCATTTGCCTCCGTTGCTTCTTATTCGTGTTGCTGCACTCGGTCAAGTGTCACACTTTTCATGCTCACACAATCGCTAGACCTGAAGAGAGCAATGTTTGACTGGAGCCTTGTGTGACAAACGGCATAACAGAGTACTTCTCATGACAAGGAATTCACAATAAATCAAAACTTGGAGAAACTCATTTGGAGAGAGACAGAAGAGATTTCTTTCAAATATCTTGTAAGGTTAAGGTCAAATATATGCAAATTGGAAGTTTTCCTCTTTAGAATGGCACTTCCTTCCTGTACTCATTCTTATTAATCGTTTTCACCCAGAACAGGTTGTAAAGCCACTACAATAAACAACGGAAAAGGCGCATTCCCTAAGGCACCCAGTTATATGACGACAGAAATATGACATTTGATGTTGCATTAAATTTTGTTCTGGATTGTTGATAAAAGAAGATACGGAGATGGAAACGACTTCCAAGTTTTATTGTGTTAGGGAAGCAACTACGAGGGTAAAAGTCAAACAGTTTTTATTTGATCATCTGTATGTTCATACATAGGAATATGGTCTATCTTGGGTACTGTTGTCCACATCTCCTTTCCAGTTTTGATACGCTCATGACCATGATATTCCATCGATTTCAGTGATTTATTTGCGTGGAGGAATGAGAGGGTTCCACCCGCCACGTCTGGAAAAAATTGCTCGTGAAAGTCACACTCAACGAATAAAAGTAATTGGGAGGAATTCTCAAGGGCTTGGTCAATAGAAATCTCCTTTTAGCTAAGCCTCCAGTCGTCTATCTCAAATATGTGGTCTTATGAAGTATTTCCTACTGTTGTTATTGCTTCAATTTATATGTCTATGATTTGCCATGACGTGCATTATATATGGCAGTGCATGGTTAATAGGATATATCTTAGTATGGCCAGATATATACCTTAGAATTCGTTTTGGGAGGAACTTGACTCGGGGTATAATACTAGCTGTTGACATTTTCATTTTGTTTTATTTCTTTGTCAGAAAACTACTTCGTATAGAAAGAAATGTTATTCATTTTAATTTGGCTGCTGCTCTACTGATAGCAAATCTTATCTTCGTTTGTGCAGAGAAGGCATTTGGCCAGAAGGTGAGGATTCTTGGACTTCAAATTTGCTTTGCAAAAGAAAGTTGCCCAGAGTAAGAGTGTGCCAAGGGGAATGTCTCTCCGTGGCGGACCGTAAGGGACGTGTTTTGGCTTGCACATTAGCCTCACCTCGTTTATCCGTCTTGATCATGATTCCTTGAGATTCACATAGCATGGTCAGTAGACACGAAGTAAACAGGCAGCAGAATATTTGAATACAATCTATTACGTCGTGGCTCAGTCAATTTTGATTTTCTTGATTTTATTCTGATAGTACGGTCTTTATGCCCTTTTCACAGTGCAGCCCTGACAGGCGTTCTGTCCTATAATATACTTTTGCGTTAAGGGTCTGCTCCGTCGCATTTTGGCTCATTGCCGGGGCGCCTTAACGAACGTCGGTGTTTTCGGTACGGCCTCTTCTCAATTTGAAAAGGCCTACCTGTCTGTTGCTGCAAGTATTTCTATGACCAAGGAGATCGATACAACGCACTTCTTTTTTGGAAGCCTTCTATGTTTCAAATAGCATAAACATGTGAGGATGCAGTAGCGTGTGTAGGGATGTTCATTTGAGTTATTTTTCTTGGATTACCCGTATTTGTAGCGTGTAATTATTAATTAGAGTGAATAAATTTAGTAGCTGAATAATTATCGTGAGGTAGAAGGACTTACGTAAGCTTGACGGAAACTGGCCAATGATGACCTAGAATTGTTTTGAAGCTTGCATAGAATTTTTGCGCTCGGTTATGGTCAGTTGAAGGTCAAGTATTATGAGTTTAAAAGAGTATGTTGCTCCAGACTTTGTTTCCAGTTAGGAGATTTTGGACCTTTTACAGCAATGATTATAGAACCATTGTAAAGCCATGCTACTGTGTAACTCTATCTTTCATACTGTAATAACTCTGATAACGGAGTAACTGAAAAGGATAGCGACGGAACAAAACTAGCTCCGACTGAGCGGCCGTCTAAATGGGTATGCTTGTGAATGGGGTGTATTAAATACTCGTAATTGCCCTCTATGTATATCTGAGCACTGCATTCATTTGTGCCAGAGAAGTTTTGAAAATTAGTAGACGTATAGTATGTATTTTGCTATCTTCGAGTAAACTTACAGTTGTATCCACGTAAGACGTAAACTATGTAGTAAATTTGTCGTAAGCTAGACATATATAGATGTTGGATAGAATCACCGCTTCGACGCTTCTCTTATTTGAAATAAGGTATCTTCGATAAGAAGTTAGGATATTTTAATGAAGATCGAGTTTTTGCTGGGCAGCGAGGACTTGGATTTAAGGCCAGGCCAAGATTCGATACCGCATAGATGTCTTGTCGCTCTGTCATGCTGTGGTCCGCGACATTATTGTTTTGAGTTCTAATTTTATTAATTTTCATGTTTATCTTTTATTTTTAGGTGCCGTGTTTTATTGTCACCATTGCCTTATTTTACTTCTTTTTGTCCGCTTTTACGTGGATGTTGATTGAGGGAGTGCAAATCTGGATACTTTTAACACAAGTTTTTGAGGGACAACCGCGCTTGAAAATATACTTCGTTTCTGGATGGGGTAAGATGCTTTATTTTATTACCTCGTCAACAAAAATTTATTAGAAAGGTTTAGGTCCACTACTATACGAGTACACGCTTGTGTCATATGGAAGTCTAGCTTTAGTCATACTTACCTCGCCAACAAACATTTATTAGAAAGTATTGTCATGTCATATAAACATATAAGTGCCTCCGCTTGACCATCAATACTGCAATTAGCGTACGAGGGGCTTTACTTTTTATACTTAATATAGGATTCTTTGTCTCGACATGTTGATTCAGAATCTGTTGGAAGGATCTTGAAGCAGGGATTATTACGCTACTTTCTTTACATTGTTATTGTTACATCAAAGTGATTTTTCGTTGCCGTTTGTCCGTCTGTCTGTCTGCTAGCAACTTCATTCAAAAAACCCGTTTACTGTATTGGTCAAAGGAAGAACTAATTTTTAGACTGATCGTACAGCCCGTGACATTCTGGATCATTTTGAAGCTTTTGGAAATGAGATCTTTATAAAACTACAACTAGACAGGAAACCTTCTCTGGGAAAACTCAATAAACCGTGACGCCTATCAGTCCAACTTGTTTAGGTTTTCGGGAAAACTAGAAATCCCCACTGACCCCGGTGGCTTGGCGACGAGTTTCTCCTTTTTGGATAATGTTATTGTACTCTGTCCTATATTTAAATATCACTAACAACTGTCTTTGTTTACATTGCTTAGGGTTCCCACTCTTAGTAGTTGCGATATCAGCTGGCATCTTCAAATTTGATCTTGTTGGAGAGAACTTGTAAGTCATTCACAAATTGTTTTTGTAAGAGACAGTTCACTGTTAAGCTTCTTCATCTACCAGTGATCACGTAGATTCGCCAGAATACGGTAGAAGGCAGCAAAGCTAAATTTTTAAACGTAGGATCGAACCTTGAACAGTAAGCAGGAAACCAATCATCGATTTGGTAAAAGAAAACGAATGGAAAATGTACAAAGGAATGAAATAGAGAGGAAGAAATATATTTTGTATTCGTGAGTGGTCATGAATTAATGAGGCAGTCGGCATTGAAACAGCAAAACCCCTCAATGCGTATGAAATGTATGAAAGCTCGGTCAATGCGTACATCAATGTGATGGTGGTACATTATGTTAACAAGTTTTGCTTCCTAACCAATCTTCTTGGAAGGCAAAGATAAGGCAAACTGTTTTGTATTGGTACTATTTTGAACTGGTATTGTGTTAAACCACGGTGCGTTAGTTACGACCGATTTTTTTTTCTTACAGCTGTTGGTTATCAACAAAGGGTGCTCCGATTTGGACATTTATAGGACCAGCATTGGCCGTCATTGCAGTACGGAAAGCTTCCCACGCTGTTTTGTATTCTTGTATACATTATATCAGGATTTTAAATACTTTTGCAGTGTCCTTAACGTGTTTTGTGATTTTTCTTTTCTCGTCGTTACTAGCTAAGGCCTGCATCAAATGTTGCATTATACATGTGTCGAATAGGATAGCATCATATCCCACTTCCATGCGACTTTGAAAAGAACATCCCGGCAAACGTCGCATTTATTATGTCGAATAAAATACCATATAATTTTTCGATTAAACATGCAGAATGAAGACTTGGTCCAGACTTGGGAGTACCCGCAGAAAACACGAGTGGCCAGGGCAACCGACTTTGGCGCGCTTAAAGGAAACCATAGTACGCATGCTCAATCTCGAGATCAACTTGTAATATATTATTTCGATGATATAAATAATATATGCATTTTATTCTACACGTAAAAACCGACATTTGAATTGAAGACGCACTAGCGTCGCTTAAAGGGACGAATAGACGAATAAAATTAATTGTAGACAACTAAAATTGAAAATTGAAAATGCATTTCAAATCAAACGTCGCCTTTTACATACATTTGATTTCCGAATTGTATTCGACAGATGTATATGCGACGTTTGATCCAGGCTCTACATTTGATGGAACAATACCTTAAAGTCTGCCTAACTAAAGGAAAAATAGGGACCCTTTTCTTACTCCACAAAAATTAGTATAGTATTAAGTCTGGTGTAGAAACGTCTCAATTTTTTGGATGGTAGAAGGGAGAATAACTTTTGCTTTTGCTGCAGGACAGGAAAAGTTGCAGTGGTACATTTCATCCTTGTTCATCGATAGAATGAAGAATGATGCTGTTTTTATTGCACGACAGCCACTGTTCTGTTAGTGTTCAAGAGTGTTTTAGCTTGGCAAAGTCTTAATTATTGTTTACGGCTAGGCGCTTTTTTTGTTTTTATAAAAGTACTAGAACATAATTGTATTTTGATAAGATTTGAATAATCTCACTGTCTTTTTGACCAAATTTTTCTATTCTTTTTTAGGCTAACTTGGTTGTCCTCCTTAAAGCTCTTTACTTGTCCTACAAACATAGCAAAGACAAGGAAGGAGAATCAAGCATCAGGTAGCTATTCCTTGACAATCGACTCAACATAATTAGTACTAAATAGCAAAGCAAACATATATACTCCGGAAGTCGCTGAAAATTTGTGACATCGGGCTAATGGCATACTTAAAAGCTTTTTTCCTCATACACTCTTCAGAGTATAAATTTTGAGAAAGGGTTGGGTGTTGTTGTTTTTCTTTAGGGGGGGGGGGGGAAGTGGTTGGTCTCTTTCTGGTTTTTTTCGGGTCCTCAGAAAAGTAAGTATAGATAGATGGCAACATTTTTGTTTTTGAATTATGGATCGAATCTAGCCAATTATAAACAATAAGGAAAAAAGACTAAACGAAAATTGAAAAGCAACGCATTGTTGGAAGATTTTCCAAGTTTTGAAAGGCAATTTTCAAGCTTTATAACATTAAAAGACCCTGACCATACTCCATTAAGAATTTTGTAATTCTCAAATATAAAAAAAGACCTCGAAGGATTTTTAACTGTTTGTCCTTTTTTCATTTTTGTTTAGTATTGGCTAGTTTCAATCCATGTTTCGTATAACAGGGTTGCCATATATCTATATTTTGCTTCTGACAATTGCAGACGCGTGGTTTGCGAACAGCAGAACAGTCTTGATTGTCAAGGAGTTGAAACCAAACCTTTTTCTGAGGTAGTGTAGGTTTAATTCGCTATGTGGCTAAGGATTTCTTGCATTCTTCTTGGATTTGACCGGAGTTCGAAGGTGAAGTAGTGTTTTGAAGTTGGTTTCAGGTTTCAGTGATGTTATTGGTTGAGATTGACATTTACAGAGATTAGTTTTCGTAAATGAGATTTATTATAGCTATTAACGTGCTTCTTTTTGTAGATACTTATTCTTCTTCTATACCGTTATCACTTTATATATTAGTTAGTGTATATTTTCTAAAAGATAATTCTAGCTTTACTGACCTTAATATTTCGTAGATTTTTGTTATTTAAGTCACAGATAGTCTTAATTTCTTTATAACTTCGTTACATTAACAGTACTACACCTCATGGCTTTAGCCATGTCTTCAGCTTTGTCGTTGTTAAATCTGCGTAATGTATTTCTGGCTACACGACCACCAAAGATTAGCCGGGTAGAAGCAATGCTCATTGAAGGCACATGTATTGCAGCACACCGAAAGTGCCGAATTTAAGATCATTCTAGAACCGAGGAGGACGCCTTAAAATTGAGTGATTTCTCACTTGTTGTACAGCTTGGAGGAATGGACCATAAAGTCAAACTAATGAAACTCCAAAGACGAAGCGAGAATGCCATTTGGCTTAATCTTATAGGAACATGTGAGGGAGAATTTGACTCGCTCTCCAATGAGGTTCGGCGAGTTTGTTTCAGAATTTGGAGAAATGACAAGACAACAATACATAATTTTTGGAGGGACTCTGAAATATCCAACAGTAGAAGATCTCTACTGATGAAGCGTCTTGCACTATAGACAGGTCACAGACCGTAGTAGCTAATGACATCTCCCTGCCTTTCAAAGTGTATTATAATGGTCAACCATACTTTTGGGGGAAGTGTGAGAATAAACATACAGACCGTTGTCCTGTATTAGTGGCACAGACAAATGCAGAGGCTACTGCACTTAAGAAACAACAGAAGGAGACACACACATTCATAATCTCGGATTCAACTATGCTCGTGGCAAACCAAGATGCCACCCAGGCCGACCCGGGGGCAGGCTGGGGCACCTTGTTAATAGCTTACACTACCAGCAATCGTTGTCGTATGATATTTATCTCATAGTTGGTGGTCTCAACAACTTAAGCGAAGATATATGTAACAGCTCTTTCAATAATGGATAAACAAGTAACGGGTCTTGAAAAATGCTAGAAACAAGCAGGAACAAAAAGGCTTTCACTGTAAACCCTAGTCGCGACTACTCAAACTTACCAAAGAAGGCGAGGCCCTTACGACATCAGAAAGATACTCCAAGGTAATAAAAGAGTACAATTTTGGTTGTGCAAAGTGTACTAAAGTCCATGGGACAGGCCATATGCTTCTCCAGAACAGATTGAAACACCCAGAACTGGAAAAAGGTTACCAGAACACACCCCACCTGTAAGGCCACATCGCCCACAGCCACCTGCTTGGCCACCCAATTAATTGTATAACACAACATGGTGATAATGGTCAACTTCGTTCTGATCCTTAGTGGTTAATAATGACCACAACGCTTTTAAAATTAGAAAACGAAGGAGTATCTGATAGTGAAATGGTTTTTGCTATCCCTAAAAAAGGCCTAAAGGGAGGATTACGCAATTTCTTAACATTGTCTCTGAGATACTGCACTGCATCTATAAGTCGAATGTTCCCAGCAAGAGATACTGCAATATCTGTGATTTGGCGAACGTTTATATAAACTATAAGACGTGGAATATGACATTGAACACTCAACGATTATAGTCGGGAACTTGAAAATTCAGACAAATTCTTCCCAAAGAGTATATTCGGCTAAGTCGACCAAGGCGAGTTCAAGTGGGAAGACATTTAGAGCATTGTCCTCTAACAAACCTTCAACAGCACTACATTAACTATTTGCCGTATTTATGTTAGGTCGGTATATGCAATTAACAAATAGTAAGAAATTAATTTGTATACTCACTCAACCAATATCCTTTAAGGAACAAGGCCAGCGAAACCAATACAGCCGTCCTTCTAGCAACTATCTACGCCAAATGGCGAGAACGAATTTCTTCCGCCCGTAACTACTTCCCCATCTCGTTAGCGCCTTCGCTTTAATTAAGAGGAACATAACAATGAGAACCAACCGACCTGAAAACCTATTGTTATGTCTTGCAAAAGCATTGCCTTCTTCCGTTTAAAAGACGGAGATACTTAAAGCATGATGAAGGTAACAATCAATGAAGTTATACTATTATTGAAATGAAATGCCTAGTTCTTTTAGCTACCAAACAGTCAGTTTTTAACTCTTTTACCACAAACATACATAACAACTAGCAATTAACAAAAAAAAAATATGCGGAAAAAAGTCAAAAAATGGAAGAGGAGGCACGCCAAAGTGCCGAGTGGATGTAGCAAGACACAGTAGGGTGACTTTCAACTCCTCGGTTGCTTCCCATGACTACCGAGGCCGACGGAGACACAAGAGGAAGGAGGATATCGAAAAATTATTTTCTGGCGATTCCTACTCCGAAGTGTGTCAGACGAAAAAGGGTTTTTAGCGCAATATCAAAAATTGTCAAAGCGATTTTCAAATGTTTTATATATATATATATATAGGTATGGGAAGGGATTAGTTGTTGTCATCACATTAGTTCTGGTCAGTGTGCTATAGTCACTTGTTCTACCCCTCTTTCAAGAGGTTCTGTCATGTGTGAGCGCAATGCTCAAATAGCATTCCATGAAGTGAAGTATTCCTTCGCCTTAAACAGTATCCTGTGAAGACGGAATATTTATGCATATTTAAGCTTTCGTGGGACGATTATGGCAGGAGTGCACGCCTTTCCCACGAAGGTCTGCATATTTTCTATATTTTGCGCGCGATTTCTTAATGTATGACAAAGTCATTCTGGTAACAAAGTTCTAGTTCTTAAGCTTCGGTCACCACACAATGTGCAAGATGGTTTGTGCAAGATGTGCAATGTGCCAGGTTGTTTTGTTTGTGATAATGTATGATTTAGTCTAAGATGGTTATTTATATTCTTGAAAAGCTTCTTAGACCGCCGTGGTACAGTGAATAAGACGACAAGCTTGCAAGCCAGAGTTTGCGAGTTAAACCGCGTCACCACAAACAAAGATACCATTGGTGAGAGAAAAATGATAATAATATTTATTTATACAGGGTTGCCTTTTCAGCAACATTGGTGCCCTTATCAATAAGGGCCCTGGAGGTAGCGGGATTCCACTGATAAAGAACTCACTTCCTAGTAAATTCCCTAGCCCTGGCAAGGGAATCAGCTTGGAATCGAATGTGCTACAAAACAAAAGCCATTTATTTAAGCATTGGTCAAATGGTACTATTGGTAATAGTAAGGAACCATAGAAATGTCAAATTGAATTTCCTTGGCGTATCTTTAGCAAAACTCAAAAATCATGATTCTGACAACCCTGATATTATGTCACATTTATATCAACCATATTTGATACCTCTTATGTACGTGGTTGGTTGCTTTGTTTAGATTTCTTTAAGCAGTGGCGGTGGTCGGTGGTCGGTCACCTTTCAGCTGAGTAGCAGTGCTTGTTTTGTTTCTTCTTGGTAACTTTATACCAGACACCTCTTGCCACTAGTGCAAACTTAAGTGCCCGTTGGTATTTATTACCTTATTTTGGTGCCTCTATTTTGACAGAACGGCAGCCCGTTGCAGTTTGATACTAATGCCGATTTTGGGTTTTACGTGGATCTTCGGAGTATTTTCCATTAATGGTGAACTTCTTGTGTTCCAGTATCTATTCACAATTTTTAACTCATTGCAAGTAAGTAGCTAATTATATTTGCCCTTTGAAACATGTTCCACTACACGTCTTCCTTAGTTGGCTTCCTTTGGAAATGCATTTGATTCCTTTTTGCTTATGTATGGCCTGTTCGCACTGAAGCCAAAAACGTGATAAAGCAAATCTACTATTGTTGTATCTTCAAAAGCGGAACATAGTGTTCAGGAAGTTGTTTAACTGCTAAGGACCGTTCGAAGACCAAAATTTGAAACAGAACAAATTGTCAGGTTTTGACTCGACCATTATAGGTGCAATTGTTGTACCTCGAAGTAGCACCTTTGCACTTAGTAAAATTTGACAGAGATTGTCCAACTGGTGTGAAATTATCCAGTTTGATAAAGGTTGTTATGTCTCCGGTGCTAATATGCCCAATGTGTTTTTCATACAGATTTGGTTTAGAAATTAAAAGTTAACTATTCTGGTCAATATTGTTATGTAGATTAACAGGTTAATGAAGTCAGTGTTATGTTCTACATCACGTAATGTGGATCATGGTGACCTTACATCAACCTGTCAACCAACCTTTGAAGTCTGTACGTTTTCGAGACTTTTACCGTCGTCTTTAAAACGTGTCTGCCTGCCATCTATCAACCACTAACGATTTCCATTTTTAAATAGTAATGTCTGGAACATACGGGCCCAGTATATACTAGGGGCTTGCGATGGATAACTCACCTAGTTATGTGTAAATTTCAAGTGTGCAAGTGTACTCATAACAAACTGTATATAAAGCATATAAAAGCATGAAAACTTCACTTATTGAATTAACAAGGTAACAAGGAAGTCAAACAATATGTTATGTAAGCTTTATGGGGCCCTGGAGATAATTTGGACTGTCCTTGTTCCTAACAACAAAGGGACTTAGGCCTACCTTAAATCCCCAGATTAAAGGGGCTTTGGGATGGATAACTTACCTAGGTGTGCTGCAAATGCAGGCAATGACCTTGGATTGCATACAGTACAAATTGATAGTGGGTCGTCATGCTGAACGCTCAGCCTAATCAAAATATTGAGGAGTAATACAGTAATTGTAATTGGAAATTTCACTGGAAGTTTGTTTGGGAGAATAACTATAACCTACTGGCTTCCTGTGGATTTTCAATGTTCATGGTTTGCGCGGCATCATTTTGAGCCTAGTTTTGACGGATGTAAACAACTTGATACAAATGTTTGAAAGTCCCAGTCCTTGTTGACTCACGGATGATTCGGTATACAGCATTTGTTCTCTCCGAAGCATACTGACTTTGTATTTAGCACCAACCGAAAAACTTCATAAAGCTAAGGGTGTACAAGTCACGATTTGGCTAGTGTGTAATCTTTACCAAGGGTTTCAAAGATTTTGCGATAATGTTTTACCCTTCAATTTCCTGTTAAGCATGATAACCTCGTACTGGGGTAGTATGTTTGTCAACATACGTATCGTGTAGCATTTCGAATAAAACTGCATTTTCTGTATAAAGCCTATTTACATGAAAGTAGGGTCACCCTAGTCTTCTATATTTCGCAGTTGTGTTTACATGTCAGGTAAGGTCACCCAAGGGATTGGGTCAAACTATCAACTAGGTAGGGTGACCCACCAAGGAGGGCCAGCTCTTTGTGTAGTTAAGCCTTGTAAACGCGCAAGTTAGAGCGACCCAAGGAGAAGGGCTATCTCGATTTGATATCAATGACGTATTTCGTATTTCGCACGCCGAATTTCAGATCACAAAAAAAGCAAAACGTCTTCCCATACCGATCGACCTTGGAAGTGTTTTAGAAGACCTCACTTAAAAGCTATTGCGAACTAAAGTGATCAGAGCAGAGTAAGTCAGAAAGAGGCTGCAAAAGGACGCAAAAGCCACGACCAAGCCGTGGCACAATCCCTACCCCTTATGTGGCCCGGTCTTGTTGAGTTTGCGTGCAAAGGGGGGCTATGTGTTGGTCCTTCTGGTAGGGTGACCCTCCTAGAGGGCGACCCTATCTCCCATGTAAATAGGGCCTAAAAAAGATTTTGAAAATTCTCGTTATTACGAAGTCTCCATTTAACGAACTGTTTTCGATATTGCGTCAGTGTATGTTATATCTAGAGTGAACTGTATTTATGTCTTGTTAGGTGTGTGTTGTTTGACTATCTTCGTTTTGATTTTAATTATGTTAATGTTTTGGTTTAACGTTTCCTTTCAGGGTCTTTTCATCTTTCTATTCTACGTGATCATTAATGTCGAGGTAATTAATTTCCTTTTCATTTTCTCTGAAATAGTCATGTTTTATTGCGGATATTTACATACATGGGACTAAAAGTCCGAAAGAGCATACTACTGCAAAGGGTTAGTGAGAGTGTGCTCCTAAATGTAGGAGCTTGTAGCGCACAAGCATAGCCTGCAATAGGTTCATTGTCTTCTTGGTCTAAATATATAGATTTTGCATCTTTTGTTGACGGCAGACAACGTGAGTCACAATTCGGCTAAGACCCCGTTTACAGGAGTAAAATGGGATCGGTCCAGTTCATGAAATTTTTTGCAGGCCTATACAAGTGGCAGAGCCTAGATCGGACTGCACTTTGATTTTCCTGTCTCGGCAAATACTGCGCGCAAATCTTGAAAAACAGTCCGAAACACTCTTATCAAAGAACTTCTAATTGAATAATTCAGTGACTTCGTTTCCCATTCGTGCCAATTTTGAATCCAGACTGAAATCTGGGCCCTTCCTGCCAAAGATCTTTGGCGGATAACTCTTTAGAAATTTCATACGCCTGCGGATAGTTCTTGTCCCGTACGTGAATGGCGTATTTTGTGAAAAGAAATATTTGAAAAATTTGGTGTATTGGCGTATATCTAGTCTTGCCGCGACGGAAATCTTTGGCAAATAGAAGTCACTTATTCCTGTATGGTTTTGGATCCATCCCATCCTTTTCTTTTGTTTACGCGAGACGGGATCGACCCAAAACTGGAATGCTCTCAAAAACGAACCGAAATTAGCACAGTAACAGGCCGATCCTGAGTATTCGCACTAGTTTGGGATCGATTTCGTGTAAACGAGTTCAAAAATAACTGTCCAAAGAGTTGTCACGACTATATTTACACGTTGACTGTACTTACATTCTTGTCCTTTAATGCCTGAGTTTTTGGACACGATTGTACATAGATTAAAAATGAATAAGAGCAGTGAACGGCGGTACCTTTACAAAAGCAAGGACACCATAGAAGCTCCTAATGGTATCAGTTTTATTTTGAGGACTTTATCATTGTTTTCCTTGGTGTAGTCTTGTGTCTCAGATTCAAGTACATTGTGGTGCCTTTCATTGACGTGTTTCCCTAAAGCAAAGTTATAAGTTCTAGAGAAAGGTATGGGCTGTCAGAGACAAATGCTGCTTACATGTTAGCGTTCCACGTACAAGAAACCCTGTTTTTAAAAATCCGTAGGTATTGTGTGCACAACAAAAGCATCGTTACACACGTCGGAAATGATTCTAATCATTGGCGTGTAACTAATGGTTAATACTTTTGCCGACTACGCACGTTACAGACCATAGTTACCAAGTCTTCCGCATTGTGTGACATCTCCCGCATGGTGAAAAGTGTCCCGCGTATCTTCCGCATACAGTTATTTATCCTAGAATTTCGAATCGAGGCAAGAATTTCAAGGTTTAACAGAAAACATCGCTACTCAACCTTTCAGAGCAAGTCTGTGATTTCGTCAATAGATCGCTCCAGCTGTTCATATTGATCTAACATTATAAATTTTTCCTTTCCTTGTTGGCCCAAAATTTCATTATCTTATAGAAAGATTCAAAATAGACGATCAGTTGTGAACATGGCGAAAAGGGGTAGGTAGGGCGGTTGTTGGGTGGATGGGGGTTAGGTAACGGCAAAATCCGAAAGCCTCCCGCATTCCCTGTTTCGAAACTTGGTAGCTATGGATGATACGTGGTATATTAACACCTAAATTGTGCCTTGTTATGGGTATTTTTTGAACGGTAGGTTCGTCGGGAGTATCGATCATACAGACGTAAGCAAAAGGAGTCCCAGTCCGTTCAACAAAGGTTGACAGGTTCATCTACTGCAGGATCACGGTCAGAGTCGCAGGCGAAGCCACAGGGAACAGAAATGAGTCTAATGCCTACCACTGAGCAAGTGTAGATTGAAAAAATATAGCAAGGAAAGATGTGAGAGTTTTGTAGCAGTTTTTGGTACTTCAGAGATTGGTTTTACTTTTAAATTGTCACTATGTTCGCATATTTGCTTTACTTTAAGTCGTTTTGCCTATTTTTGTTCAACAATGGTTGTCTTACTTATTTTTCTTTGAACTTGGCTGTATTAAATTTTTGTAGACTTGTCACTGTCACAGGCCCTAATTGTTAGCTGTCCGACATTTGAGACACATAAAAGGGTTTTTATCGTCTTGCTCGAATCTCCCTCAGTCACTATCGCACTCAATCACGCATGCACTCATTCGTTCGCTCGCTCACACACACTCATTCACTCACCTGCTCACTCACTCACCTGCTCACTCACTCACCTGCTCACCTGCTCACTCACTCACCTGCTCACCTGCTCGCTCGCTCACTCACTCACTCACTCACTCACTCACTCACTCAC
>JANTCA010040737.1:0-19684 GCA_024741275.1 Chironex yamaguchii
TGCCATATACATATACTTTCCTTTCTGACGTTTCATATTCTGAGGAGTGTCAGACGAAAAAAGCTTTTAAGTATGATATTAGCGCAATGTCGCAAATTTTCAAGGCGATTTTCAAGTTTTGTACGACAAAAAGATTGTTCAATTATTTTTCCCTTCTTTTTACTGTTGTCTATATTTTGACCAGTAATTTTCCGTATTTGTCCACCGAACCCTGAAACACGGAACCACCTTGATAGCATGCTGGTACAGGTAGTATATTGCTATATTTAAATGTATTATATAAGAGTTTTTGTATGTCATGATTTTTCATTGGGTAAATCTGCCCAATCTGAAATGGTTTTAAGTTCTTATTTAATTATGAGTACTACATGACACTTTTTGATAAAGGTTATCTCTTACAAAGTAGAATTTATGTACTAAAAAGTTCATGTATCCATGGCGTAGCTTTCGAGCCAAACTTAGATTTGTGAAGCTCAGATCCAAATTTCAATCATGCTAACCATTGAATAAAATAATGTGGCTCTCCAATCTTAATGCAAATGAGTTGCATGTATCTCAGGAAAAGAAACCTATTTAAAATAGAATCCAGTGCAAAATACGAAGAACTAAAGAGTGTTTCGGAAACTTTTCAGGGTTTAAGGGCTCATAAGAACGAGGGACACTTAAAATTGTAAAGCTGGTTATGGTCGTTCTAGAGGAAGTGGCACCACATACCTACACATTATAAGACAGCTTCTTTCTTTGGTTACACAGTCTACTAATCAAAGTGTTGATATCGCATTTTTGTGGTTTTAGGCAGAGTTGTTTATGTAGTGCAGTAAACATGAAGTAAATTGAAGTAAAATGTCAGATAGAATTTCTTCAACAATACGAGAAGGACGAATATGCCGGAAATTTTCAGACAAATCAGAAAAACCTCTCAAGAAGGGGGACGCGGGCCGCCTGCCTCCCTCCGGCCATGACACCTCTGCTTGCAAGCCAGTGGTTTTAATCCATAGCACTACAAACAAAAAATATAGATTACGAACAGTGGATCGCTATCACACTACTTGTTTTCTTGCCATTGTTTTTCATCTATTTGATTCGGAGTTTTGTCTTACGCCAACCTTATAAAGGCCTCCGTTTATTAATTTTTGCAGAGATTATTGTTAATGTTACCTTATATCTGTCTTTCAAGCTTCAAAGACAAACTGGAAGACAAAATTCCTATGCTGGCCTTGTAAATAGTTTTCATTTTTTAACAAAATTTTCAGCATAACTTTCAATTTTCAGAGCTTTGTTTTCTGTAATGACTGCTCAATCTATTCCAAAACTTTCCCAGGTAGTGAAGAAATAACAATTTCTTTTTATCCTCGTCAACATTTTCACCATCCTCCACATCTATGCTCTCTTTGCTATGCGCTATTCGTGATGTCGGCCAGTCTGGTCGCCATTTAATAAGTTGTATAAGGAACATCGATAAGGCGGTCCTGTGAGAGATCATTTGATAGAATGCAATCAAGAATTGACAATGTATGATGACACGGTTCTGCGTTCGAGCTCAAGATCAAGAACATGAAGCATGTACGATAAATGAATTAAAGCCTGTATTGAACACAAAAGATGAATACAGAAGTCGTGGACTAGTGGTTAAGATTTAATCACCATCTGGATGTAATATATGCTGATATCTTATGATAATTTAAACTGATTTTAGTGTTTTATGTGTTTTTTGACCTGATGATAGATTTTTATGTTTTGTAGCATACTCACTTCAGAGCATAGCTAATTCCCTTGCCAGGGATATGTATTTAATTATTTAGGGGACCCACATTACCACAAACAAAATACTAGTGGTGAGAGAAGGTAATGGGAGCCCAGTCATAAAGAGCTCGCTTCCTAGTAATATATATGATACATATAGTAATATACAGTTAAGACCATTGTTGATTGTACTAATTATTGATAAGTACAGTTTTGTTTCATCTCTATCAAAATTTCACTAAGTAGCCCATCAGTCCATCTGTAATGATGTGTTACAGGCACCAATGGTACTGTCATCATATACACGAATTGATTCTGTTACATAATATCATGATATCACTACTCGGTTTAGTCCGTTGTCAAGAAGCTATTATTTGGTTGTCAGGAACGAGTCTTCAATCCTCGCTGAATGTTTTGCTACGATTACGCATGCGCAAAACGGACTGTTTGTTATGGCGGTCATTGTCGAAAACAGTTATGTCTCGGAGCATAGCGACAATTTGGGAAAGAAAATGTCAATTTCTTTCGCTCGGTTTAGCTGATATTTAGTTGCAGACTTATTAACCATGAGCACGGACATCGAGGATCATGTGTTGAAAAAATATGAAATCAAGAAAAGGCTCGGGAAAGGGGTACGTATAATGTGAAATAAATCTTGCTGAATCACTCGGTCTAACCTACTTCAGATTGCTATTTACATGGTTTTACTGGTATTTTCATGGATAAGTGAGAAAGATTAAGCTTGCATTTGTGTAACTGAAGGCATTTAACATTTAGAATGTGTCTTAAGAGTGTATGTCAGTTTTAGCCGAGTTTTTATGGGGTTCAATTCCGTTAAAGCCGGTGTCTATCCGGTGTACTGCTGCAACAGTAAGTCCGAATGTTTTACGTTGTCCACGTTCTTTTTGTAGGGAACAGAAAAAGCTGCATGAGGCTACGAATCAAGGGAAGTAGGCATATCTTATGGAAGACTATGTCCCTCGGAATTGACTCTGCATGTAGATTGTATTTACCAACTTGCCGGCTTTAAAACCTACAGCGAGTTCTTGTTGGACGGTCCAGACTGTTTATCTTCAAAGCAAATGTTCTCAAATCAACAGATGATGCGAGGATGTTCAGATCAGAAAATTTTCGCCATAAAATAGTGTATTTTCGCGAGGATTCAGCATTGATTATTTATGTTCCAATCGATTTAATCAAAAGCTTTTGTATTGACAGTTACTAGCTTTACATTGGAAAACTAATGTGTGGGAAACACGAAGGAAAAGTTGTTTTCTGTAAAACTCAGTCCACTTGTAATATCTTTCCTCCTGTGTTTTCAGGCGTATGGAATCGTGTGGAAGGCAATTGATAGAAGAACAGGAGAGATAGTAGCCTTGAAGAAAATCTTTGACGCTTTTAGAAACCAGACAGATGCTCAGGTAAGCGTATAACAAGTTAATCTGTAAATAGTGTTTTGAACAAAACAGTTTTATTCATACGCAAAGTTTTCGTAAAAATTACAAACGGTAACACATAATAGAGAAACCGTACTATTCATAATTTACGAGATTAGAATATGGAAGTTTGTTGTTTCACACAGATCTACATAGCGACTGTCAAAGTTTGCCACGTTGCAGCAGGATAAAATAATAGAAAGCATGCTTATTGGCACTCTTTCCATGTTATAAACAATTCATTGATATTTTTCATTTTATCGCTAACATGTAATAAACAAATAGGAGCTTTATCATTTGATGAGTCGTAATCTTTTTCAGAGGTATGTTTCGAGAGATACCTCTCCCATCATCAGGCTTTATCTATGGCTTCCTCTGAGTCGATGAATTCAACAATTTTCATGTAACAAACAGTTATCGAGATACGGTGCGCTTAAGAGGACATTGCTTATGTTTTTTGTATGGACCCGTGCAGTTGACCTTAAATTTCACAAGTTGTGGGTTTAGATCCCATAGTATATAAATCACATTTTTAAAAACAACTTGTTGATTTTGCCATACATCAGCTGATCATAACGAAAATTTGTGTCGGTATTGTATATGCCTATGTACTGTTGTTTATAAAATTGTTTTAAAGAAGAAGACTGCACTTTGATCAAACAATTTTGGTTACAGAATGGACTGCCAAAAATTAGACATTTAAAGTAATTCGTCATTTGTGCCCCCGTTTCTATCCTAATTATGAAGATTTCATTCCTTCCGCGAATACGATATCATCAAATGAATAAACAGGTACTCATTTTGTGCTGACATCATGGCTCGAAATAGTAAAGAACTCAAATTTAGAACAGGTTGAGTTTATTACTGCTTTTGCTCGATTCTGGGCGATCAGTACCCGGAGATAAATGTCGTTTGTTCGTCCTACTTGCAACGTTGGAATTAAATGTTTATTGCAAGCCCATGGAAAAGATTGTATAGAAGTAATTGATATGTGTGTATTTGTATGTTTAAGTTGAAATTGTGTAGGGATGATAAGGGCCTATCCTGTCAGGTTATCACCAATGTCACTGTGATGCCGTGACCATGTCCAAGGGCCTGCTTGTGCACATTCAACAATTCTGCTATTGTGCTTTAAATCTGAACCGTATTAACTTGACAAACACTCACTACGTCATTTAGTGTAATTCGACACCTGCATTTGCACCTCTTTGACCGTCTCACACGCACACCATGAACATGACCTTGCCACCACTAATTTAATGTAACAAGGTATGTTGTCCTTTATGCACTAATACAAAGTGAGACAGACACACGAAGACAGTAAGCGGTCCATTTTGGATGATCTCTGTGTCGTTGATGTTTGTTTCGTTCTTCATTTCCGTGCACCACGTAGCCTAAGTGATATTCTCCTGGTGGTTGGATGAACACGCAGAAATCTGACTTGTGTACTTTAAACCAGCAAGAAACAGTAGTTTGCATTCATTCCTGATTTAATCAATGACAGGTTCTAACATGGTTACCATTTATAATAAATTTATAAACAAAGTTTATGACGAATCTTATCTTCATTCATTGACCTGTCAAATGCTCTCTTTTTATTGTCTTCATCCAGCGTACATTTAGGGAAATATCTTTTTTACAGGTAATAATTTTTAGTTTCTTTATGTTGTTATGCTGTTGTTGCACATAAGTATAACCATGTCCAAAAAGTTACACGTATACAACAAAATAATAAGTCATATATCTGTTATTCTGTATTGGGTATAAAGTATCTGAGTGGAAAATAGAAAGGCTTTTTAAGGTACCAAAGCCATTTCTTACGCAAACCCTGTTTTATCTGCCGTGACGTAGCTGTGAATCACTGTTAAAAGTTAACTATTTAAGTTTGCAACATTGCCTGCATTTAATTGAGCAAATTTCAAGTGTTGCTTTGATTAGCAGAAAACGTAATACAATTCCCACTTGCGCATTAATGCAGTGGTTGATCTGAATGTCTCTTTTACCATCACATCTATATCTGTGTCCATCCCTCCAACTAATGAGATTACAAGAAATGCTATTATCTTACTTCTGTATTACATGCATGTTTTTATAAGCTTCTTTATGGAAATCACACTTAAGTGTTTAATTGTCTTAAACGTGTTTTAGCCTGACAGTGACTAATGTTGCAACCAAGTTTGTGTCCATAGAATAACTTCACATTTTTCATCTTCTGAAATTAGGAATTTGGCAATCATGAGAACATCGTGAGGTTATTGAATGTGATCAAGGCGGACAATGATAAAGATATTTATCTTGTTTTTGAGTTCATGGGTAAGGAAAACATACCCAATCATTTGTATTTAATACTTTGCAGTGAAAATATCAAGAGCTGTTTAATGACCCAACTCTATTTAAGGTGATATTTCAATAGCAGAGATTATAGATGAGGGATTTATATGTCCAAAGCCATTCCAGATCAGCATAACACTCGGAGATTAGATAGGTTTTTGAATGGTTTGTAGAAGCAAAATGTTTCTATTTAACTAGAGCTTTATCAGAGTTTCAAGCCACAGAGTGATTCCGCACAGTTTCTTTTTAGGTACTGCATCAAGGTCATGCATCATTTTGTTACACACATCATGGAATTTGTGCTAGGCAATAACTTCTTGTTACTGGAATAGTTATTTTACCCTTTTCCACACAGCTGGAGCTGGATAAGAACTTGTCACACTGTGTTAAGTAACTGTTCTCAATGAATTACAATAGGCTGTCATATCATTGGTGATGTTTAGAATTTGTATATCTTTTTCAAGGCATTTCTGTTGATACTTTGTCGTATTCTTCCTACATTCTACTGGCATGATCAAATGACCAAAGTCTTCTACTCGCCAGGAGGGAAACTCGTCAAAATATGTTTGCATCCAAGGTTGCCCTGTTTTTCTTGTTGATAAAGCACTGGTGTATTTGGTGAACAAGTTCTCATTTAGTAAAATGTATCTTTTTGTTTTTGCACATTTGTGTCTTTTGATGTTCATATTAATCTTTTTTAATAGATACAGATTTGCATAATGTTATAAAAAAGGGAAGCATTCTCAAAGATGTCCACAAACGTTATATAATGTATCAGGTATGGACTCATAATAATAACAATGATAATAATAATAATCCATTATTTAAAAAAACATAAAGTTTGAAGAAATAAAAAGTTATAGAAACATAAAAAGTTCTCAGTCCCTAAGAGATATAAAAGCTTACAATTAAGATATTCAGTCCACAAAATGTACTTTAAGTCCTTGTTTGAACTGAAGGTGGTACTTCTCTGTCTATAGATGCGTCGGTAATGCATTATATATGTCTGCACCACTGAAAAATAATCCTCCTTTTGCACTCTGAGTTCTTACCATTTTGATGATCAGGTTGCATTGATTGACTCTAGTATTATTTTGATGGTCAACTTTGTTGAAAAGGTTATGAAATAATCCAGGAGCAGTTTTATTTAAGCATCTGAACACAAAATCAGCACACTGACTGCTCTGTATATGGGCAAATGACCAAAACATATGATCCCCTGGCATACAATGTGCTCCATATACTATCTTGGCATCAAAAGTATCATATGTGGAATGTTCAAACATAATGTTCAATAGTGTGTCAATCATAATAGATGAATGTGTGTTGGCAAAAATGCGAGACAAATTTTGAGCTGATAAAAGAAGGTGTACTGTTATTAAAACTCGTGATTTTGGACTTGGATGCTATTTAAGGGCTGGCTTGAGCAGGCAAGCCATACATTTGTTTTCAATAATACTGATTCTTAGTGTACCAAAGAGCAATTCATAGCTATTTCATGTTCTTGGACAGGCGATGTTTTCATTAGTTGTAAATAAGGTATCTTCATAATGATGAAATACAATTAAATACACGAGCAAGTACATGAGCAAATCTGGTTATAAGTTTACACTTATTTAGCACACATATGTGAACATTCTTATGAAGTAGTGACAGTTAATTATAACTGTAATCTTGCTATGATATTAAGCAATGTCAAAGAAAGACAGACCAGAAATTGTGAACTGACCTGAAGTGTCATATGTTAGCAATGAGTAACATAAAAAACTGAGCCATTTTCAGTGACATCAGTTACTTGTAGTTTTCAGCCTTGTGAATGTTGTCATTATTGACATATTGTGGTATTTGAGAGCTGCAGTTAAATATCAGCTACCAGTCTTATTATGGAGATAAGCTTTTAAGACACATGTATTAAAATGAATGGACAGTGCATCATTGGATGTCATAGGGAGTGTGATCAGAATCTAAAACCTTGTTGACATCAGGATATGTTTTGTTGTAATTTCACACAAAAGTAGTCAGAGTGAAATTTACACTTTCTGTACAAAGTACATTATTTTCTCCTGTAAGCTCCCAACAAGAGTGAGTTGAAATGGGTTTTATTTCTTATAGTTATTGAAGGCAATGAAGTATATACATTCTGGGAATGTTATTCACCGTGATATTAAGGTAATAATGAAGATTTTGCTTCCATTTGATGTGTATTAAATTAAAAAGTACATATTTATGAAATGGCGTGCTGGAGCCCTCTTGGTTCTCAATGGTCAAATCACCAATGGTGATACGAAGAAGCGACAGAAGTCAATTCACACTCAGGCTACACAGTTCTGCGCACAGAACTACAACACCAACAAGTTACTGTCCCAGCCACCACCAGAAATTGACAAAAGTTGATCACCAAATAGGAGTGCTCTTTTACACTATAGCAGCTGTGTTCTGGTCACTGCAAGCCTCTCAAAAGCTATCAGGCTAGAATCAATCCAAGCATTACAGATGAATGTCCTGATTGCAAGCAAGGCCCTCATAATGTTAAAAATATATTTAACTGCCCTGTGGAAGCTGCAGTATTTCTCAAGCTATCTATGGATGCCTGACTTCAATGGTGCAACTGGTGGTTAACTACAATCATCATCATTAAATTAAATTAATTTTGCACACGTATATCCTTATTTTACCCTTGCTAATTATGAATTTTAAGTTTTCCATTGCACAAAAGTACATTCATAATATATCCTCTTATTTTATTAATCTGACTTAAAGTGTTGTCAAAACATTTGGCAGGCCATGATATCTATATATGATCATATGCTCACAAAATTTACGTATACACTTACTACTTTGGGTGTTGTTCAATGGCTATCTTAAGGTTATACGTCCAGTCTGTTTGCTAGTTTATTAAACAGATGCTTGGAAAAATAAAGAGATTTAGTAACAGAAGATATGTAATTTAAGTAATTAATTTTGCAATTTTTATTCTGTCTGCTCCATCAGCTTTGTTGAGTTGTGTTTTTTATGATGCTACCCCCCCGTTTGGCACCTAAAGGTTGTGATTATTTGATAAGGTTATTTGACTGCTGAATTTTATTTCATGATATTACTGTAATCGACTTGACGGAAGTTGGTCTGAAAATATTTTTATGGTTACTTGTTTTGCCTAAATTTTTGACATTTTTTTGCAGCAAGTTAATTGTTGTGGGAACTCCTTTTATTGTAGGAGTGAAGTTAGGTTATTAGTCTGTGTCATAACAATAATTCTCCCACGAAAGTTAACTATTTGTTGTCTACTCTTTCATTCCCTCTGAAATTTCCTGGTGAGAATGAAGTGTAGTATGCCAGGACGTGTAAGTGTATTTTATTTCAATGTTTTCAATGTTCTCTGAATAAATAATAAGATGAAATATCTGAGGAGAACTGGACAGAGAAGGAAAGAGTGGAGAACAATATGGTGCAAATTTCATTTACCAGTAATAAGTTAACTTCTTACAAAATGTATTTTAGATGAAAGGTGAACAGAAATGTTTATAGACTCAACCTCGAGTGGAGCTTGACTACCATAAATCTTCGAATTGGCCTCTTGGTTTTTTATGTTACGACAGCAAGCAAGACATTTATTGCTTAATATTTAGACAATATCTGGTCTCGTCTGCTTATAAAATTCTCACCTTGTATATTTCTTTTAGCCTAGCAATGTTCTGCTGGACGCAGAGTGTTTTATTAAGGTGAGCATGATTACCAATCTTGTAAGCCTATGATTTTTACCACAGTAAGCAGTGTTTGTAGGTAAAGCTACAGGAGTCAATGGTGCCAAGTTAATTTAAGACTTCCTGGTTGATTACTGTGGCTAGATCTTTTAATCTTTGTGTTAGTGGTCAAAGACAGTGTGCTATGAATATTGACAACGAAGTTATGAAGTATTTCGTTTCTAGGTGCTTAAGATCAAGAGAGAAGAAACGCATGTTAGAAGAAAGATCGTTGTTGTTTGGACCTCATTGTTTTTATGCGTAGTCCTATCTTGTTGAAATTATGACTAGGAACTGATTATCAATTGGCTGATTTCGCTTCCTTTCAGTACAAACATTTTAAGAATGGGCTCTATTGTACTTAGATTTGTGTAAGTTTGCTACGATGATGATGATGGAAGGCCACAATCTTGTGTAAAATTTAGTACATTGTCAATTTATTCGCTCTGGGTTTTATATCTATTTTAACCGCATCCCTGTTTATAATTACAGATGAATTAAATTTTTCGAATCTAGAAATAATACAGTAGCAAAAACGTGGTTAAAAATTGATAAGTTCTTTACCTTTTTTAAAAGCAGACTGAGTAAACGATTGATTTAAATAGTAGATTTCAAGTGTTACGCGATCGTTGAGGTCTTGTTTATCTAATTGTTTGGGTCCATACGATTGACCTTTATAATATCCGCATACTATCTAGCGTCCTCACGTTAAAAGATATCCATTTTTTATGTCTTTATCTTACCTTTTTGAGATCTGTGACTTTGGATTGGCGAGGTCAGTTTCTAGCTTAAAATTGGAAGCCGGTGATCCAAGTTTGACTGATTACGTGGCAACACGGTGGTACAGAGCACCAGAGATATTATTAGCTTCTCCCAAGTATGTTTTGCAATTTGTGATTCACGTAATGTAGTATATTGAAAAATACTGATTAAGTTATTGGTTAAACTTTTAATCTGTGTTCTATCTTGATAACACAAAGTGGTAGTAGTAATTAAAAGAACAATAATACAATTGCACTACAGAAGATGTTGCCAATCAATTTCATATCTAATTCTGGTTAGCTACGGGACGGTTATTTTCATCTAGCACAAAATGCTTTCTACTATGTAGGTTACATGCAAGAGCCGTCTTATTTTGTTGATTTTGGTGTATACTGACGCGTGCTATTTTTGAAACCTAAGATGTTAGACTCAACCACGTTTTAAGCGTTTATCAGACTGCTTGAATAACTCGTTGTTTAATATGGTAGGTGGATGTGATAGTGTTGTTGTAAGTTGTGACAGCATACATTATGTAACCGTAGCAATTGTTATCCTAAAAACACATTGGTTTTGTTATTTAATTTCATAGCTATATTAGATATTTGAGCAAACATGAATCATTGTCCTCTCCAACAGAACACTTAAGGTAAAACGTCGACATTACATGGTTATCAAGCTTTTTATTATTTTCCCCCTCATTTATTTGTTGCCTTATCTATTAATTCAGGTATACGAAAGGGGTCGATATGTGGTCCGTTGGGTGTATTCTAGCTGAAATGCTACTGGGTAAGTGATAGTATTGTATATCTTTGTTCCTCATCGTGACTATATGTTGCGTTTACGCATCATTGCTTGAGCGGTGTCGATGTAAAAGTTTGCTTGCAGCTATGGTATATGAGAGGTGAAGTGGCTTGTCTCTTCCGGATTACTGTGAAGCGAGTATCAATCGACATTGCCGCTCAGTAGTCCATGGCTTTTAATTGACTCGTCCTTATGCGGCCATGTGATTTTGCGCAAGTAAATGAAAAGGTTTATCTTTTCCTCCAGTTCATCATCATCACTTTAGGCTTGCATGCTACTAAGAACTGTGTAAATCATTCAAGCTTGATAAAGTGTTCCCTATACTATATAGTAAAGCGTATACATTACACACTTAAACAGTCAAATGTCGTCTTATTTGGTTTGGGGTTAAGATACGGGGCATCCAATTTGCTTTCGTAATTTGGGTGGCAGTGTATTTTTTTAGTTTGCAATTGGTTAAAAAGAAGGATCGAGACCTTGCACGAGTTTCCACACACTATTCCCATAACCTTAGTCGTGTCATGTCATTCCCATAGTCTTTAGACCGTTGGGGCACTTTGATGAGCTTTAGTTATGCAAATGTTGTTTGACGTTATGCATCAACTGTAGTCATGCGCTGCCAATTTCGGCTGTTTTTTTGGTGCGGCTAACTCATGTTTTCTTTACGTTTGTTGGTTTATAGGAAAGCCGCTTTTTCCTGGATCATCAACACTAAATCAGATTGAAAGGATCATGTCAACTATTTCACCACCATCTTCTGCAGGTGGCCGCATCTTTTCTTCTTAACAGCGTGTCTGTTTGTAATCAATGAAATAACAAAGCTATGGCAGCAATAGTTAATTACTAAACATAGAGTCGGCAAATTTTGCCGACTATGATCAGGGATGAAATGCGGTTTCAGTGACGGGACACAAAAGTACCCTTTTGCCTGCTTTTTGCTTTATTTTAATTCCCTCTTTCCTTTTTTTGCTAAGAAAATTACTTCCACGCCGCGGCACTCACTTATTTGTTGCTTCGTAAAACCTAATGTACAATACTAACCTGACAGACTGAGTTTCCTTTACTAAGCAACGTTTCTTTAATGTGCACGTCTCGAAAATAAATGTCGCTGAATTTTTATGGTCTTAAAATCGTAGTAATTACCATCCTGAATTAAGCACTCAATTGAAAAACGAAGCTTCGAAATAGGTACTTCCTTTAACTGCCTGGAAATAGAGGCAACGTAATCACGACTTTAGGTAGTATATTTGAGGGGTTTTTGATTACATCGGGTAGCTGAGCATGTAAACGTCTCATCATGTCCTAGTTTCTCAGGTATTTTTTCTGTTTTTCTTGTTGTTTTTGTTATTTTGTTATAGGCGAGACAGTGAGGGTAATGTCTTTCTATCTTTTACTTGTGAATATATGCAACATTTTTCTGTTATAAATGGGTTGATGACATTGTTTTTAGCACCGAATCTAAGTTAGAAGAATGTACAGACGCACACTTGGTTTTATATACCAAAGTTAACTTAAATAGTATATTGTCTAAGCTTTGAACTACCCGACTGTGAATCTGACGTCTCTTCTACGTAACAGAAGGCTCTTGGTTACGCCCTCGTCTTGTGTTCAAGTATTGGATGATGGACCAGTACTCTTTCATTCATTAACTAATCGGCACAAAACTTTCGCCCATGTCAAGGCGGAGCCTTGACATAAAGCGCGAACAAACTAGAATAAAATAGTTATGCGTCTTTTCCCCAAAATTATTCCGTATGGCACTGTCTAGTAGATAGCAGGAGGTTATTAATACATTACATACGTAATATGTTACTACAACATTTCTTTAATTCTATTTTCTCGCATAATTGTTACACAGATATTGCAAGCATACAATCCAGTTATAGCAGTAGTTTACTAGAGAAAACTTCGTTGCATGGCAAAAGGCCTCTTGAGGATATATTTTCCACTGGTCCTGCTGACGCTTTAGATTTGCTAAGGAAACTGCTGCAATTTAATCCTGACAAGAGACTAAGTGCAGAAGAGGCTTTGTCTCATGCATACGTCGCCAAATTTCGGAAACTGGAGGAAGAGCTCGTCTTGCCATATGACGTTGTGCCACCAGTGAATGACGATGTTCAATTATCTGTCGAAGAATACCGAACCAAACTGTACGAGGTGCTGTGATTTTGTGAATTAATGTTGTGTTAATTGTGTTAGAAATGTCACGAGGGGGTTAGGGTTAGGGTTGAGCAAAATTTGTTGAGTAAGTGTCTTACTGGTCTTAATTCTGTATTAGTCGTTGCCCTTCCTTCTACCATTCATTGTCACTAAATATTGTAAATATATCTCCATGATAGAATTTTATTGAGATTGCATTATACATTATACATTCATTATACCACAGGCTGGAAACCGAAAATATTTTTGCCCTACGATGTTCTTTTCCCAGCACAGAATTGTTGTCTCGATGTTTTATTTAAAGCATCCTAGCTATTGTAAACGATATTTAGGCGTTTACCTATGATGAGACTTTTGTATCGTACCAAAATAACTGCATTTTATGAATTTGCATGGGTGTTTTGCTTTAATCCAATAACAACTTGTAATAAGTAGGGACTTCTGATTCATAACTATTTCCTTTGGGAGACAAAACACCTTAAATGCACTCTTTTTCTCTGGCTTATCGTTCTCTCTGTCGTTACAGCTATATGTATGGCAAAGATCGTTTCGTGGGTCTTGTTTGTGATTTTCGTTTGTTATTTGTAGAGTATTATTCAAAGGAAAGCGGAAATCAGGAAGCAGAGAAAGCTACTTCAGGAAGTATCCGAGCAACGAGAAAGTAAGACTCGAGCTCCTGATGTTACGTCCAGAAAGCTGCAGGGAGAGGCTAAACCTCCTGATCATAACCCTCCTGCAGTTAATGGGGTACAAGGCCCCACCACGAAGCCTCCAGGGTCGGTCAGGGGGACTGAACATTCGCCGGTGTCAAAACATCCAACCGGGGTGGCGTTTGGTAGAACCACCCACGAGCCGCCTCCGTCAGGAAAGCCTAGACAGACACGTTCGGCACCATTGCACAGGGCACGTGCTGGAAGTACAGAAAGTCTTCAGGTAAAACAAGTTAGAAGACTGTAGATTAAAGCAGTTGTGCACCGTGTGTCTCGTGATATCAAATCTGTATTTGTTGGCGTTGTTCAACTTTTCGTCATACCACAATCGTACATCGGTATTTGAATTTACCATTGAAGGTGTGAAGAAATCATGACTTTTTCGATCACGCTTTATTTTGCGAAGCAATGACTGCTGCTGTAGCATGTCACGTGATGATCATACGACGTAGATAGGTATCACAATGGTTATGGATTATACTTTGCATATAAACATTTCGATCAATATACAGACATCAGATTATCCCTTTAAAAATGTTGTCTTATTTCTTCACGTGCACAGGCAAATTGGTGCAGATGGGTAAATGATAGACAATTGCTTATAGCGGTAACCATCTTGAGGCACATGCTGTAGATTGAGTGGTGAAGGGCCTATTTCATAACTATGTTCTTGATGTGTTAAAGATAACGAGGCATTCTTTGTCTTTATAAAATTGTTCTGGTTTATGTCAATGATGTAAAAGCGCCATGGGCGCTAGATATCCAACACCCCTTGATTTGCTAAACGATTAGAAAGGCAAATTATTTATGGTGGCCGTCTTAATGGTGGCCCTTTATGGGAGCTGCATACGAGTTTATGACCAGAGCTGTCCACATTTACAAACCTTTATACCCTAGACTAGGGTAGTAACAAATTAGTTCGTGTATCAGAATTATCTGGGAAGCGGGAATGAAAAATTAATTATCCGAGGGGTTGAAGTAATTGCGGTGGAGGATAGTATACAGTAATTTTTAAGCTTACGCAACTTGTGCGTAACGACTGCATTCAAAGTTTGCAACATGTTTTGAATCTGATTCTTTAGATAACGTCATGCGTTTCTTCGCGCTACCACCAATACATTTCTCGGTGACATTCACTGGACAAATGTTTCGTATTTGACAGAAGAGTTACTGGTTATCTCCTCCAGGAGGGCACGTTTTTGTCGGGGTTTGTCTGTCTGTCTATTCGTTGACAATATAACTCAAAAACTCATGGATGGGTTTTTGACGAAATTTTCAGAAGTGTCCGACGTGGGACAAGGAACAAGTGATTAATTTTGGGGGATAATGGGAATGAAATCCTGGATTCTGATTTACTTTTTCGCTAATGAACCTTCATAGTGTTAGTCAGGGATTACCCTGTTGCCATATTTATTAATGCTATCTTTATGAAAGTGACTGGCAAGGAAATCATCGACGGGTAACCCCCTGTTATTTGAATGTGAGTGTTGGCTTGGCGGAGGTTTGCGCTCTTGGAGTAGTGTTTGTCAAGGAACTATCCTCATTATCATTAATACCAAGAGACGTTTGCCGAGAGGCTGTTTGTTTTCTTTAGGCTGTTGGTGGCTAACGGTTTCCAAAGGAATGCCATGGATGGCCCACCAGAAAGACTTCTAGAACATCTGAAATTGATAAAATAGGGTTGTCATAAAATGGAAGGGTTGGAGATTTTTCCTACAGTCTTTCGTCACAATTTTCAGTTCACAATGGAACGAAATTCAGGCTTTTAAAAAGATACTATCGCCAATCGATCATTTTAATAGTATGTTATTTTTAGAATTATATGTCGTAAGATCGTCATAATCTGTGAACAATTAATTTTAAAGGAGTAAGCAACTATAACAATTGTGTGATGTTTTCAGCAAATGTTGGTCTTAACACTGCTACGCTAGAAAGGTCTAAAAGTATAAATTGGCAAAAATGTGAAAGTAAAAAAGGCTTCTCGTTAGACTCGCCTACCCATAATTAGTCGCCTTGCCGTGCTAGAGTGACGAGGAAAGAGGTAGTTGCTACTCTTGGGTCTCTAATAATTGTAACCGTTCTGCTTGTTCCTAAAATATTTCGAATAACTCTCTTATTCTGATCCCCCCACTTATTATTTTTCACATTTTTACTATAGAAAATTGTAATGTAAATCTTCATAAATGATTTTGTAAAACTAAGTGTCCCATCAGTCAACTCTACGGATGCAAATGAACTCAAGTATTGTCGGAAACCACTTGATTCGTTGACAACTAGGTATTGTTACCCAAGTTAACCCCCCAACCCGCGTATTTTCACTCTGTCCCCCCCGTTTATCAATATTTTTTCAGTCTCCCGCACATTAAATTCATCGTTGCTCGAGACCCAGAGCATACGCCCGCAACTGATATTCCAGTGAAAGTGTAGTTGCTCAATTCGTTTTGCCAGTTTTCAAAATAGCCGCCTGGCGTTACCTGTGCCTCACACCGCAAGAAAAGAGTTGGACGTCTAGCGCCTACGCGCTTCAGTATCATCGGTTATGTTAACTGATAGTAGCTGATCGTAGAAATGACCTCATGAGTGGTATGGAAGGAAGTGACATAGAATATAATTTTCTGATGCATTTTTTCTCGACATTAAAAACATTGTTGACCTCTGTCATAACACAATAAAATACTAGTGCTTTTGTAAAATGATTGCATTTCGGGAAGCATTAACATTTGCATTGTTTTCAGTGTTATCCTTTCTGTGTTTGGATCTGCTGTGTTTCACAGGAGTGTTGTTGTGAAGCTTTACATTAAATGTTGTAATCTTTTCGTGTCAAGTTGATTTCCACTGAGGGCTTTCATAGGAAGCCCATTTTATTGTTAAATAGGCCCTTTCCCTTGACTTTTCGTTTACATTAATTCATATTCTATACTGCCCTGTCGTTTTCGTTGCAGAATCCCGCTCCTCATCGGTCTAGTCCTTCTTTTAATCGAACCCGGCCAATATCAGCTCAGTTGAAAAACAACAACAACAACAGTGTCTTAATGAGAACATCATCGCTGGACAGGTTACAAGTGACGAGTGCGCGTGTGGTAAGTGTAAAAAGCACCCCAACTTTCTCCATTTGACCCCTTTGTCTTTTCCTGTCCCAAGTTTACCGAAGGTTGATATTGATGTTAAAATTGTGTCAGTATATCACACATCCTACATTCGAAGTACACTTTGCTAAAAGCATCCAACATCGTTTTATCACCGTTTATAGTTTTAGTGATCGTTCATACGAGTATAGGTGAAATCTTTGATGCCTTTTAAGTAGGAGTGTGCACGCCATTTTTTGGTACTTTAAGAACAAATTGCCATGTGGAAATGAAAGAGAATAGCCTTCGTCTATAGAAAAACTGCCTTTCCTCATGCCCTTTCCCTTTTAAGTATCCTTTTGGTGAGAAAATTGACTATTAGAACATAAGCATAGCTCATGACGATATCAGCAGTGATTGAAAATTTCCTTTGAGACAACGTGGTCTAGACATCTGCCTATATCATCGTACCGTATCTCGATCCTAGTCCTTGGAATGCAGTAATTATACTTCTGTCAGATTTACAGCGAGAGGGGTGGCACGGCACACTCTTCACTATCACAGGTCTTCCATTACATACTGTAAATGTGGATAACCTAAGATAACTTTTTATAACAATTTCTTTTACAGGTACCTCAGCAGAGACCCTCTGGTGGTAAATCACAAGCCCCTTTTCGTCCTGGCAAAAGACCTGGACCAGGTGGCTCTTCACCACTCACAATGTCTAGCTATACACAAATTCATGCTGCTGTTAGTAAAAGTGCTCTGATGTCAATTCACACCAAATTACTGTAGATGCAACTTTTCGAATATTCCAGAGGATTTTTGTATGGCTTTGATTATTCTGTGACATCCTATTCTACGATAATTTTTTTTGACGTCGCAATCGATTACGTTTTCCTTTTTTGACTCATTTATGATACCAAGTATATATCAAAAGAAGATTTTAAGGAATCCACCGTTACCTTTCGACAGCACACCGCTTTGGCGTGCTGTGATGTATCGTGCTATCCAGTTGCACGTGTTATCAAATACCGTGCTCCGCTATCACCGCTCCTTACCTAAGTTCCTTAATAAATTTGCTTACATTTACACGAATGCGCTTGCTTGTTTAATAATCCTTGGAGAGACCTTATAACAAGGAAGTTTACACAACTCCTTGGGTCCGCTTTCCACAATCAACCGACACGTCAATTTTTTACGTCTGTTGATACGTTGCAAGTGGAGAGTTTTAGAGTACAACTTAACTGTTTACAAGTGCTGTTGGCCTTTAGATTGCCTTGGTGGAGTGAGCACTTCTACAAGGCCGGGTTTTTTTGTATATAACTGTAGGATGTCATTTTTGCACTGTTAAAGTATGGGTCAGATTAGTTATTTAGATTTGAAAATTATCCACTTGTTATTTAAACCGACTTCAGGTTTTGAAATAGGATATTCATATGTCTGCTTATTACATTGCACGTTTATAATATTGCATCTGAAATAGGTGAATCAAATGGAGTTGTAATTAGTAACGTAAGGGCGTTGTTCATTCGCTGCGTAGAGCAGATTAAAACTATGTTAACTGGGAAAAGTGGAGGGAGTTCATTCCAGTAGTGTACAGAAGGTGGAGACGGGTGAATTTTTTGCCATGTGGATTATAGTAACTGCCAGTTCTAAAGTTATGTTCGTTTTTGAGACAATTAGGAAACGTAAAATATTGGCACAGGGTCGGTTGGACCAGAGAGCAAGTTCAAGTAGTTATTTTTTGTAATTTTGAAGCTAAACAAAGTAACTGGACCTGTCCCTTGCAACCGAGAAAACCGGACGATTTTGATTCGATATCAAAACCTCGCAATTGGCAATGTGCTAATTCGATTTAGTTCAGTAACTTTAACAGTAATTTGACTACAGTCTACGACGTGATTTGGAAATCATGTCACACTGTGGAGAACTGGTGGAATACTGGAAAGATCGCCATTGAATTTGAGGACTGGGCCTAGTATTGTTTTTTGTTCCCAGTAAGCAGGGTGCAATTCATGCGTCGTTCAGTTACCTGTTTAAGATCCAGAATATCTGGACGCTGCTAAAAGTATTTATTACAGTATTTGCTTATGTACTTACGCATTCTATTAATTATTCAATTGACAGTAGTATGAAAGCATTCGTATGCTAAGAGATATGGCTTTAAACCCAGGATGTGTTGCTTGTCAGTTGTTTTTGTGTTTTATTTGATACGTGGCTAGAGTGGCGATGGAAAATTTTCCTTGACGTAAAAAGAATGTTCAACTTGATATGCAAGAGAATTGTAGTGAACATTACCTTAGTTGAAAGTAGTGTAGCAGCCAGGTTGTATCGGTACTCGGAACTAAAAAAATCTTCTAAACGATATTGTCAGGTAAATCTTCTGTGGCTCGTTTGTTTGGAGTAGTTCTGCTTCGCAGGCTATTACTGTCAAACCGGAATCGTGCCCATTCGCTTAAAGTGTAGTAAAGTTGCTTTACTCTCTAGAATTCTGTTTCCACGTGAAGACTACACTGCAATTTGTACTTTATGGTAGTTGGTCAAGAAACAAGGTACTTGGAAAGGTACCGATAAGCTCGGTACAGTTTAGTGCTTGTCATTCTACTATTACTTATATTCTTCTTGCTCATCTTGACAACAAATGATTGAAAAATCGGACGTTTGGAATAGGGAAAATGTAAGCTTGGTTTTGGCTGAGCTATTAAGTGAGGGTTAATTTAGATTTTGTAAGTGATTTGCTCGCCTAGGCAACAACTAGATTCAGCAGCAAAAATACTAGGTTCTGTCTTCAGTTTGTTTTGTTTTCGTTATAACGGTTGTTCTGTTAACACTGATTTTGATTTAACATTGATAACATTCCGAATTTAATCTCACAGGACACGCTTTTGTATCTGCACTTTCGCCATGATGAAAATTTTAGGCTATCATATATA
>JANTCA010040748.1:0-22906 GCA_024741275.1 Chironex yamaguchii
GTCCAGTCCTTTGGCCAGGTGCCACTCTCCAGGACTTTGTTACACAAGCTGTGTAGCACCTTGAGGACTTCCTCTCCACCGTACTTTAATAGTTCTCCTGGGACATATTATACAAAAGGAACGCTCAAAAATTTAACATCTTTGCATGAATGACTTTCCTCTTTTTACCAGTTATGTTGTCTTCTGGTTGTCTCTCTGATTTTAGCATTTCTTCTACGTTAAACATTACATATCCGTCTTACTTTAATATGGGTGCCAGTTATAAGTCTAGTGCCACTGTCGTACTTCAAAGTATTAGGGGAAAAGTATAATCGCGTTTCACGTGGATTTAAGCTTTGGCAACACGTTGACTATTCTTTCTCTTTGACCAATCAGAATTCACTCTCTCTAATGCGCTCACCCTACCTCTGTTCCTGACTTCATAGTTGGCCTCCAAACGAGTTATAATTTGAGACTCTTCTTAAAGAAAACATTCTCAATATCTAAGCATTCTCAATTCAAATATGAAATAGTTCTTTTCATATCTGTTGCTCTCTTGGTAAGTAATTGTTAGTATCTTTTCTGACTTATTTGGATTAATAGACATCATATATGTTTGTCTCGATGACTGTGCTGGTAACACCAGAAGGAGACCTGCCTCCTTTTAAAAGAAGTTATCTTAATATTCTGTCTGTGAGGGTGTAATTCTGAAAACCATGTTCCATTTTCCTCCTGCTTCACAAATGTTTTTCACTCTGACAAACGTCTTCTTTGCAATGGCAGATGCTATGCAAACGACTAAATGAACTTTACAATAAAATGCACTGTACTGCTTAAAAGCACCGCTTAAACGCTGTGTAAAAACGAGAAAAGTGTTATTCAATTGATCGGCAGTTAAACACGGATTAACCAAATGGAGACATGAAACCCATGACAAAGATCATTTGGCTTATAGTAGACCAGCTTAAGGTCCTAAGAAAGCTTGCAACCGACTTAACTCAATCTTTAAAACTCTCTAAAGTAAGTGGCCGATGTGAAGAAAAGTACGTAGGTCGCTTCCCAAAGGTTGATTGACCGAATCAAGCAGCATGTACCAAGCCACATCGGATAAGGTTCGACTAGCGTTCACCCCTGCAAATTAGTAAATCTTGCCCCATGACTACGGAATGTGACTCTGCTGTAGGACAGCATCTTCTTAATAGTCCATCCTGCACCGAGCTGTATAGTAACAACCTGCTTTCGATGGTTGATAAAGCAAGGTCAAAATTTCATCTTGGTGAATAAGAGGCGGTTTACATTCGGGAGCGTAAACATAGCTTGTGTCGACAGAAGGAATTTTTGGCTCCACTCCGGTTGTTCTAGTTGTTCACTCAGGCGATTGTCTTGTCATCTTTTCTTGTTTTTTAATTCCTTTGTACCTTTTTCCTTTGTCTCGTGTCGCCCAATCCTTGGTTCGTACCTTTCGTATTTGTCAATCGTTGTTCCTACTTTACACTACCAATTCTGCTGTTTTCTGTTATTGTATCCTGACGAATCTATGTGATCAGTGTCAGACGAAAAGCTTTATAGATGTCATTTCTACTTTAGACACTCTTTAAGCTTTGTACTGATAGGAAACTTCTTGATTCAATCTATTTTCTCAGATTCCCTTTGTTCACATTTTCAGACAATACTTTTAGACTTAATGGTTCACTTCCTATAGATTCATTGCTTTCCCATTCTCACGCTTTCTCAGCCTGTCTCGTTTGTTCCGTTTTGGCTGAAGTACTTTTTCTCAGAATCTTTCTAGATTACCTTTTCTCGGACTTCTCTTTATCAAATTTTCTTCCTCAGTTATCAATTCTTCTGGTGGCGCGATAGTCCAGATTGTACTCTTGTTCAAAAAGGACTATTCATTGTCCAATAAATACTATCTGATATGTAACTATACTTAGGATCAAACTATCATGTTTCATCTTTGCAGCTACTTAATCTGAAGCAACCTTATCCTTTAGTTTGACCACGCACCACAAAATCAACCTTTCCAACCATATATGTGATCTTACTCTCTTATAAACATTACACGTCATCATTAAATTTATCAGATGGATCTAAAATTCGGTCATGTCCACCCAATAATCACATGCATAATGTCTCCTCGAGTAAATTGTAAAATGTAAAATGTAAAAACAGCAAGCACACTGTTGTCTCTTTAAGGCTATTAAACATATTGTTGTGGCAGGTCGCGAGTAATACCTTGAGGCTGTTGATGCCCCAGGGGAATAAATTTTGAATACAGATAAACGATTACAATCTAATACATGACGATCAATAAGCATTTTTGTTGGTATGGTAACCATAGAAATATTTGAAGAAAACTTACCGGTTAAACTGGTAAGAATTTCATTTAATCCTGTCCAGGACGCCTCCGTATGTGAGATATTTAATGCCTCCAAGCTGCGATTTTTCTTCACTGCTTGGCTTAAACTCGAAATACCACAATCTTTCACACAGTTCTGGGCTAAATTTAAATCCCTCAGCCCTTCATAATCTGCTCGTAATTCAAACGTACTTACAGTTGTGACGTGTTGTGATGAGCAAGGCTTTGTTTCTCTAGTAAGAACTGTAAAAGTCTCTTCAAGATTATCTGTTTCTTTTGAAGGTACAGAGACATCTATACTAGGAAACATATCTCGTTTAGTTGAACAACATCCAAACGACCCCATACCTGGGGCACTAAAAGAAGACAAACCCTGTAATGGCGCATGGATATTACAACCATCCTGGCAATTGGTCACTTTTTCAAACAGTTTGGCACAAGACACGTCAGGCCACGAGTCTGTGATTGTCGTATCTGCCTTGCCGCCCGCAACACTATTGGTTATGCACTGGCAAATGACCGCCATTGACGAGGACTCCAGGTCACATCCAACCAAAGAAAGAGAGCGTAAATAAGACGATAATTTCGCACCATTCGAATACGGTTGACATATCATGCAAATTAACTCCAAGGACACACGATCAATGAAGCAGTCTTGTAATTTCAGATGTTTTAATTTTCCTCCTGATGTTTCTAATTTATTTAGTGCTTTACATAAAGGAAGGATATTAAACAAGAGGCCGGTAACAACTAGCTTTTCCAATCCTTTTAGCAGCACAAGCTCAGAGCATAATGTCATAAAGACTTCTTGTGAGAAAGAGCACGTGATAAACTCAATGCTATGAATTTGCGGGCTAAAAACAGCGGTCATCTTTTGACATATTAAAGGACTTTTTTTTATTTTTTCATTAACACTGGCATGAGATAAAGAACTGGGCACTTCTTCACACTTTGGACAAGTTTTATCAAGAGTGGGTTGTTCTACAACACGAAATTGCGGATCGTCTCTAGAAAATGCTGCGTCATATAAGTCTGCCTCTAAAGCCACCTTCGAATCACTTTCATGGCATCTGTTTGTTTCTTCAAAGACATGAGAATTGTCATCCGAGACACCGGCGAGCACCAATGCATCTAAAACAGTGTACTGCTGACCATCTACAGCTAAGTGCGGAGACTCACTGTTGTCATAAGATGCCATAATAACACGGTCGCTGTCTCCTTCGCCGTTTCCTTTCTTTCTTATAGTAGATAAAAGATGAATAAATGGTTTCCTCCTTTCAAATCTACAAAATCTGAATTGTAATTCATTGACATTATGCATGTGGGATGCCAAAAATTCGCTCAGTAACATCTTACTTGTTGTATCTTTAACACCGAGTGCCTCCACTCGTTTGATGCTGCGTAATAAGCAAGCAAAGTCTTTGATTTCGTTCTTGATGCGTGTCAGTGATGAAGGACAAAAGATAATCTTACTGACATTACTTGCAATGAGACTCAGGCATCTTGGTACTAAAGAAACATTTGGTTTCGATTCCTGGCAAATCGATGCCAAACAAGGTTTTCCAACTTCTGGTATCGAAGTCAACATCTGCAAAACAAATTCCTGCCATGATTCTGGTAAGAAAGAAGTAAAAATGCAAAAACCAGGTCAAAAAAATTACTTGAAAACGATTCACCGCGATCATCATCAAAGCTAACCTTCTATCTATTTGCACACGATAGCAACATCTACTATGATGAGAATATCTACAATTAAACAAGAAACGAAAAGGATAAACTGTGGCTTGATACTAATATATTGTCATTGAATATTGACAAACGTTTGTTATCATTCATTCTCAGCAGCATTCTTTCTCTGAAATTATCAATATTAATATTGAAAATCTTCCTGTCACAAGGAGATGTTGTGTTATATTCCTTGCATTTCTTTTGGATTAAAGTCTTATGTAGAAGTATCATCTAGCAGAATTCTCAAAAAAACTGGCTCAAACGTGTGGCATGCTTTTCAAAGTAAAACACTTCTTACCACTTGATATTGTAACCTGTCTTAACAATTCTATATTTGCACCTTTCCTGCAATATGTCATTTTAGATTTGGGCCTTAAACACGAATCTTATGTCAATTCAATGTCTTCATTACAGAAGAGGATCACAAGGATCTCATTTCAATACTTAAATTCAAACACGGTTCCTCTCTTTCTTGATTTAAAAGTCCTAAAGCTGCATGATCTCGATCGGTTAAAATTGCTAAGCTTTTCTTATCAATCCACGCCTGACCTATCTCCGGTTTGCTTCCATAATTTCTTAACATCGACTGAATGTATTCATCAATATCCTACATGACAGGCTGGCAACGGTGAAATTTCCCTAACTCCGAAAAATACCAGCCAATATGGTCTCAGGTCAATGATACCACGGAACAAATTGCTGGGATAACATTCCTGTAGATCTAAAAAGTTCAACATCTGTCAATATCTTCCGTCTTTATTTCATTATATTCAATTTCTATTGTCTTTTTAATTTGCTATGCACTGTACGTATTCCTATTGTTGAAAGTTGTTTAATAACGTATATTAAATAGTTTAATGTATAGAGTATTTGTATTCATTGAAATTTAAAACGAATGAACTGAAACTGAAACGAAACTGAAAATGAGGAGAACAAGGCGAAAAGGCGTGGAGATGTAAAGGTAGTGGACAAAGAAACATTGTACAGAATTATCATAGTCAATGCATCAGCACCACATAATCAACGGAAAAACGAAATCTTACCAATCATGGTGATGATGATTGCAACAAGCAAAACAGAAGTACAGCATGGAGACGAGAGACAAAAGCAACTGAGGAGTCAAAGCATGATGACAAATAGAAGTAAATCATGGATACAAGCGGAAGCATATTCCGACCATAAATGGCATAAAGTTATGGTAAAGAGGGAGGCTTTGACGTAGGCCACGGACGTTGAAGGACGCATGCAAGGAGTATAGGTAGAAGTAAGGTAGACGTTTTTCACTGAATCCAGTTTAACGTATTAAAAGCATCACTCATCATTAAAAGACTAAAAGTAGACAACATTTTCAATTTGGTGTCGCAAGCAAAAAGAGGGAAGGGGAATCGAAATGTGAATACTTATGATAATGATGTAACACCTGGGCTTTGTACCAGGATCTTCTCATTGTTAATCTGACGTCATTTTCGCTAGGGTGTAAGAGCTGGACAGAAAAGACGAGAAAATATCAAATATCTATGAGAGTCAACGCTGTCGTTGTTTTGCAAAAATACTACGTTAATACTAATGCAAGCCTATCTATCATTTACAATACTATCTTATTGACACACATTGCGCTTTTTCTACCACAGAAAGAAACGCACTCTAAAACATGAGTGCTGCTATTACTCTGCGTAGAAGACATACAACGTGAATGAATGTTCATCTCAATAGTAAATAAAGAGTATACCTCGTGCTGTACCATAGACAAGTCCTTCCATGTTAAGCAAAGTTACCAATCGAAGGCAGAGCGTTTGAAAGTAAAGTTTTTTATGAAATCCGCTGCTTTCTGGTTTTAAGTTAAGATTAAGAAACTGCCACTTTTGAGTACAGAAAGGAGAAAGCCGTCTGTAATGCTTTTCCCAAAAATAATCACTGTCAACTCCTAAAATAAATGTAGGATGAGACAGCAAAATAGCTAACTAATTTAACTATAAAATAATTTAATTTTAACGTCAGATTTAACCAGCCATAGTTACCTTCGTTCATAATATCAAAACATAATCTAACTAAACGTTAACGCATAATAAACATCACACCCTTTGAAAAACAAATAGTTTCATTTTGAAAACACTTTAATCGTGCAACGCAACACATCCTTGACCGTCTCATCGTGCGGATGTAGCAGCCATTTTCCTTTTAATAGGAGAATGTTTTACTCCGCTTGTTTGTTTGTTTGTTTCTTTGTTTTATTCTCTATATTGCTCATGGTATTCGCAAGAATGTTGAAAGGAAATAAGCTAATTTCAGTGTGCAGGTTGCCCTGCCTCGTTCTTTGGAAAAACGTCACTACAGGATTGCTTTAATAAAGCAGGTAGGAAAATAAAAGCAAATCCACGCGTCATCTTGGACTACATCAATCCGCCAGGACACCTAGCGTCGTTAGAAGATTTCAGTGTTAAACAAAGCTAACAATTAAGTTCTCTCATTTTGTGAGATGGCCCCTCTCTTAACTCCCACCAGTCTTCTATTTATAAATATAATTTTTGTTTTATTTTTCTCGGTGACTTGTTCCTTTCTTTGGAATTGTACATTTGTTTCTTTAACATACTATCGTCTCATTAACATCAATTAAGCCCTGTACTTTTGAAATTTCAAATTATGATGATCAAGCACGGAATTGCTTTTATACTTTTCTCATAATGACCAAGCCTTGGGATTTTCTTATTCCTGTTAGTTATAAATCCTTATGCTTCGTTGCTTGTTAAACTTCGATCTCCTGCCAAAACCCTGATTTTTTACTTTTGGACTATACACTTGCAATCACACACTCACGAGTCTAGTTACTTTGGAGGTAAAACAAATAAAACAACTGTATTTAAATAGTCTCTTGTACACAACATTGCAATCAAGTACAAAATTAATGGTTTTAACCACTATTGAACTCCTTCAGTGTCCAAACTAATGGTGATAAGAGATATGCCTCATTTACTCTGTTCTTGATAAATGCATCCCATATTTTACTATTGACAAGAAAGTATGATATACATCCTACAGCACTCTACGAGCCAATAAAACATAACACTTAATTACATCGCCAAATGATGTATGTAATATTTGCTTGATTAAAATGAAGATAATGACCCAACCTAACTTAAGGGTTTCTAAAATGTTTCAATGACTTGTATAAATGCCTAAAGACAAGATTGATATGCCTCTTGCTTTGGCCTTCAACGTTTATCTCATTTATTGCAAAAAGCGATGCAATGATATCCAAACAACAGCGTCTCACTTATCATCCTCAAAGGACCAAATACCATACTTCTGACAGTTTATTCTAATTCCACGCATAACTAATCAGGAGATCTAGCAAAGTCGAGAGAGAAAATGAAAACCAACCTACATAGGTTTTTCATGGCCTATTCCTTGGAACCAAGCAATTAATGTAAAGATACATTTTTTGCAGCATTTAAAAGTGTAGATGAGTGTTTAGAAATATCACATCTGTTCCTGCATTTACTTCACTTCTTAGGTGAAAAAATTACTTGTATATGTCAACATTCTCTGAGGCCTTGCTACCACCATTAATATCTTCTGGCGTCAGACCAACAGTGACCACTTACTGCCTTGTAAAATGGTTCCAAAATGTCTATAAAGTAATATCAGAAGTGAAGACTATTCAAACGTACCTCTGTTTTCAGCAACATCTTCCAACATCGAAAGTCCCAAAGCACTGACATTGTTGAGCATATCATTGAATACTGGCAAGGGAACATCTGCAAAACAAGAAAACAACATGATATCAACATGATAAACATAACGACGTGTTTCTAATATACAAAGTAGTGTACTCACGTCAGATAATATCGCCCAAGAAAAGTGTAAATTCACACCTCTTCTGGCCATGGATGTGCATTTTGCACCACAAGAAGGTGCTACTCACCTTGCACATCTGCTCTAGCTTATCGCATAATTGAAAATGAAAGGATCAAGTCACGAATGGATAAAAGAGAGAACTTAACAAAGAAAAACTAATCAGGATATAACATAAAGCGAAGCTAATCAGGATATAACATAAAGCGAAGCTAATCAGGATATAACATAAAGCTGGAGATTACTACAACATATGATGCTATTATCATTCAATGTTACACTAGCACTTATCCAATGTTGTATATAGCAGGTTTTAAGGTCGTCTGCGTCAAATAAATCACAAGGATCTACGGAAAACTCTCACGACGAGCGTCAAGTGGTTTCTGTAGACCAAACCCGGCTTGTGGTGCTTTCAAGAAATCCACAGACAGCATCAAATCAAAAGCAATAAAATCGGATGATTTGTGTAGAAGGCACCCATCACTAATTGCCAGGTTGAAGTCGCCGCTGCAGCAAGAGTTGAATCTAATAGTTTCACTAAACGACTGCCAGGTTCGTTATGTCAGCGCCTAATCAATCAAACGTTTTCCAGACTGCTCTCCTCCTGTGACAAATATGAAACAGGTTCAGTTTACAAGTAGACTTATCTATTTGTCTTGGACTGACATCGATTGGCCCCAGTCTTCCTTCTCTTTATACATGACCTGTGTAGTATCTATTTCTCATTCTGTCCCATGACTAAGGGCTTGCACGTCGAACATTCACGAATGGGTCATCTTCTTCTCCAAAAAAGAGTTGCAAAATAACAATGGTATAATGTTGTTTTTTTAACGTAACCACAAGGATAATAATTCTCAGAGACTGATACGTGAGTTGTCTGATCAAACCAACGTTCTGTCAAACATTATTGACATCTTCTAACAAGAAATTATAGTTCACATTGATTAAGGAAATCTAAACACTGTGTTACAAAAATCCATATCATAACAACATAAAGGAAGAAGTCGAAATTGACCAATGCGATTGGAAAAAGCCCTATGTCCCAAAGATTGATGGATAGATACAAGACAAAAGTCAGGATAGCATGCACGAATAACCTTTGCGAATGTGTAGGTCCTTCTCGTTACCTAGGCAATGTGACTATTGGGCAGCATCTACTGAATAGCCCATTCTGGGAGCAGTGATGATCCTTTTGTAGTCGTTGCAATAGCTAGATTCAATTTAGACCATTGTAATTAATGTGCATAAACCTAGCCTTTGTAGACAGAAGGAACCCACCTTTGACAGGCTAACTAGTCCTGAGCTTTTCACCAATTCTCTTAACGTATCTTTTTAGCTGTTTTCTATTTCGTACTAAATTGCTCCTTCAGCCATGTTAAGCCTTCTTGCTTTAACTACGCACAAAAGATTGCCTTCTCCTATGTCTCCTGCATAATGTGGATAAAATTCCTTTCTTTCCTAACTTATTACTTTTAAATTTTTTATTCCAGAGACAAAATTGGGGTATAATCAGATTTTCCATTTTCACTCAATGAATTCCCTCCTCCCTTCTGCTTAATTCTAATACTGCCATCTTCAAATTTGACCCTTCAACTCTCCAATCAATTTTTCATACTTGTCTTTCTTTCTTTGTCCAGAAGTACCGTATATGCGTATGCATGGTGTTTATAAACTAAATAATCATCAGATTCAAAAATCAAGGAATACAAAAATGTTGACGAGGCATGCTAATTTTGAGTCTCATCAAGGCTTTTTCCACTCAGACTGAATTTCTTTTTTCCCCTTCAACTCCAAAACTTGTTTCATCACATCACATAGTTCATTCCCCCTGTGAATGATGTTGCCCCCAGACAGCCCATGAGCCTGTGTGTAGTATACGAAATTTTCATCTTTGCATTCCAGATCACGACATAATTGTCTGAATAGTCTGGTATTGGGTTCACTAGTTTTGATACAATGATTTGATGTAGTGAACAAATGTAGCATTTGGCACTCTCGCTTTGATAAGTGCCTGGAATCCGGTATGCGATCCCAGCAGTGCACCATCTGTGCAAATGCCACAAATGTTATCCCATCGAAGTCTATGCTCCTCAGAATATTTCAATATAGTATCAAACATGTCTTATCCCCTCCTCAATCTAGTGTGTGGCACAACAGGAACTCCTCCTACAGATCCAATACCTTAAAATATCAGACAAACACCATTAATTGGGAAAAAGATGAAATGGCTCGAAGGGCGATGTCCTGCCTGTGGTGGAGCTGCCTCCCCTGGACGTCACAAGCACAAGCCATGACCGAAGGAGGAGCAAATCATTGTCAATCTATTGCAGAAGATGCCCAGAAGACCACTCCATCCCACGGACCGTTTTTCCCCAAAGGGGACAGCCCTCCCCAGCCTGGCTGTCCTTACTACTCCTGAGAGCTGGGGACATTGAAATCAAACCTGGACCCTCCACCAATAGTTTCCCCTGCCCAACTTGCTCCAAGAACGTCCTAAGACATGGAATTCAATGCTCATACTGCCACAAATGGGTCCACCTCAAGTGCACACCCCTCAAGAAACTGCCAAAGAACAACAACAATCTGCTCCAACTGCAATCAGCCCTTGCCCCACCAATGCCCATTCCACCTCCATTCTCGCCACCACCACCACCTCCAACTCCATCTCCACCACCTCCTACACCACTGCACCAACCTCCAACCAACAACCTCAACCCCACTCCAGACTCCACCATCAACATCCTACAGATCAACATCAACTCATCAACTTCATCTCCAACAACAAGACTCATATTGCGGCCATACAAGAGACCAAACTCACAAAGACCTCCAACACCCCAAAAATCCCTCACTTCACCCCTATAAGACAAGACAGGAAATCCAATGACGGAGGAGGTGGTCTGCTGCTCTACATCCACAAATCCCTCACCTTCAATCCACTCAACTTCCAACAGAACGAACCCATGTAAAAACTCATGGTGCCACCATCCAACTCAACAACTCCAAACTCACAATAGTCAACATTTACATCCCCCCGGCTGGCAGCTGCACCATGCCAGACCACCTCGCTGACCTCCAACCAGCTCTAAACACCCAGGATAGCCTCATTGATGGCAATATCAATGCCCACAGCCCTCTCTGGTATTCAGCCAGGCCAACCTGATGCCAGAGGTACCAACCTTTCTGACCTCATCAACAATTCCAACCACGTCATCAACAATGAATCTCCCAACCAGCTCCCTACAAATGGCAATCCCTCCTCCCCTGATGTCACCTTAGCATCAGCATCCATGATCCACAGCAGACTGGACCACCAAGACAACCCTCAACTACGACCACCTCCCCAACATCATTAGCCTCCACACCTCCACCCAACCTCCAACCTCAACAAGGAAACCTTCACTAACCTGCAAAAAAGCAAACTGGGATGCCTTCACAGATGAAACAGTAGCCATATTTTCCAATACTCCTCTCCCAACAGACATCCACCAAGATGAGAAAATCCATCTTGGCCAAGCCCGGTTCCCACCACATCCCCTCAGGCTGCCACAAAAACAAAACCAACCTCTTCCTCCAGATGCCAAACAACTCATTCCACAAAGAGACAACAGAGCCAATGACCCCACCTCTTACCGGCTACAACAGATAAACCACTCCCTCACCAACCTTCTTTACAACTGTAAAAGAAACAAGTGGCAAGATTTCATCTCCAACATCAACTACAGGACAGATTCAGCAAAATTCTGGAGGACCATCAAAGCCATCGACAACAAACTTACCACTTCACCCAATACTGCCATAAACTGCAATGGGGAAATCCTTACAGACCCCAAACCCATCACTACCATCAGGAGAGCCAACAACTCCAAAGCCTTTGGCCCCAATGGGCTGACCATATTCCACCTCAAGCACGTGGGAAAGCATGGACTCACTTACCTCACATCCCTGTTCAACCTCTCCATAGCCACTTGCAAAATGCCCTCCATCTGGAAAACCTCAACAATTATCCCACTCACCAAACCTAGAAAAGATCCATTCCACTCCACCTCATACAGACCCATCTCACTACTCTGCCCGGCCATAAAAGTTCTTGAAGCCCTCTTGTTCCCCACTCTCAATGAAAACCTCCCTCTACAAGACCACCAACATGGCTTCTGCCCTCTTCACTCCACAACTTCTGCTCTTCTCCACGTCTCCACCACAATAGCCAATGGATTCAAGTGTGTCAAACCCCCTGACATAACTATGGTTGCCGCCCTTGACCTCTCCAAAGCCTTCAACTCTATTTCCCACCATCACCTACTTCATCAACCAGAAAATAACCTCAACCAACCTGGACCCACCCATCATCTGGTGGCTTTCAAACTACCTCCATGGCCACAAGAGTAAAACCCTCTTTAGAAACTCAACATCAAAATCCAGAGAAGTCCACATGGGCATGCCCCAGGGTTCGGTGATCTCACCAACCCTCTTCAACTTCTACATTTCAGATCTCCGCCAACCATCCAACGATATCAACATAATCTCTTACGCAAATGATATCACCATCTACACCTCCGGAACCAACCTTCAAACCATGGAAAACCGCCTCACTCAATACCTCAACATCCTCCACAACCACCTACAACACCTCTCCCTCGTCCTGTCTCCATGAAAAGTCCACCATCACCCTCTTCACCTCAGACACCCGCCAATCCAAATACCACCCGATAGTGAGCATCAACAACTCCTGCCTCCCTCTCAGCAAAACTCCGAAGATCCTGGGTGTCACCTTTGACACCCACTTCACCTTCACCTCCCATATTAAAACAGCTAATGCCAAAGCCTCTCGAAGGAACAACAGCCGCACAGCCCTGACTGGCACCACCTCGGGTCTGGACAAGGAATCCATTCTCACCACCTAGAAAGGCTTCATCCGACCCACCATTAACCATGGTGACCCAATCTGGGCTCCTCACCAAAAATCTGACTCCAACATTGAAAACCTCAAAATACTCAAAATACTGCCCCCAGGATAGCCACCGGTTGTCATAAAATGGCCTCCAAAGAACACCTCCACCAAGAAACAAAAATCCTGCCCATTAAAGAACACACCGACCTCCTTGCTGCCCAATCCAGCTCAAAACAACCCGCCCCCAGAAACATGAATGCTACACTTCACTCCAAATATCATGAAACAGTTGAAAACAATCGCCACCCGGACCCCAAACAAACCCAAAAACATTGACGATACTTAGAGTAAATTGGGCCCAAACTCCTCCAGGACAACATCCCTCCAGACATCCACCCATCAGAGAAACAGCTCACAAGGAAAGCCAAGAATATCCTGGCCCAACTCCACACTAGCTTCAGCTCCTTCACCAAGTCATACCTTCACCGCCTGGATCCAACAGTGGACAACCGATGTCTCAAATGCAACAGGACGCCGCATGACGTCCCTCATCTCCTCAACTGCCCTCAAGACCCCACCAACCTCACCATACAGGAGCTTTGGGAGAAACCCGTGGACGTCACTGGCTTCATGGGCATCAACTGGCAATAACAGCAACAAGAAGAAGATGAAACATCTGTGGACTCATCTAGTTGTATCAGGATCAGTTCTGCAGATTTGAGCTCAATTATCCAGTGGTTTATGTGGACCATAAGTAACTGACATGGTCTTTCACTGTATCGTATGACCATGAAATGGCATTTAATTATTTTTTCACCCAGCATTAACCAGACTATTGCTTTTGTAAATTGTTCTGCAATTGTATAAGGCTTTTTGTGACATACAATCTCAAAAAAAATTCCCTAGAGATCCTAACAATGCAACTGGATTCTGTTGACTAAGTGAACCCTCCAGATGCTGTTTATTGACACTACTTCACGGTCTCTCAAAATATTGGATTGAATGTTGAAAAATCAGATGTTGCCTCAGTCTGCTAGTCTTCATTGATATACAGCAATGACACCTATTATGCAGATCACACACTGTGATTTACAATACCTTTCTCAACAATACTTGTAAATCCAAAGTTGAACTCCCTGAAGACTGTTAGTTTTGAGTTGAACTGGCTATCATTCATATGTACACTGCGCCTTGCTTGAATATGAAACAATGTTTCTGCGAGATCCATATGATTTCCTAGACTTTCTGACATTGTGCCAATGGTACAGCTTTTCACTTGACACTGAGGAATTTGTCAAGAAGTGGATTTTTCCAGAGCACAGACACAAGCCCATGCCTGGACCACTATCACTGTGTGATTGGGCATTGTCTCAGCCAGGGATACTGAATGACAGGCCTGAATTTGAAACTTTTACACTCATTTCTTTCTACAAGAGTTTTTCAATACATTCCATCAGGTCACTTTTTGGTCACCTTAAGTAGAATGTCATGAGTTCTAATGCTGCACACTCTCTGTCACTTGTCTTGTTCACCATGATTCAATTAGCAATTCCAGATCATTTTATGTCCTGCCTTCAATTTGCTAACCATTTTTTATTCACGACTCTTAAGTTCTCTGAAAATTAAACACACAACAACAAGAGGAAATCAATCTTCAACCTGTTGTTTTGTGCTTGATTCAAAAGGATTGCAAAAACTGCTTTAAAAATTAACATATACAATTATATCAGGCCTCTCCATTTAAGGTGTGAGTTTCATCACATGCCTTGGCACTGTTTGTAATTCCAAACATGTTAATCCTTGTAAATTGCTATTTGGTGAGAAAATCATTTACTTTCTGTTTGCTCAGTTAGTCTTGCTGCAACAATTACAGCAGATTTTTCAATTTCCCCACATTCTTATGGATAATTGTCAATTTCAAGCATTATTAGAGTAATTAGGTTGTGCTCCTACACTTGAAACAACAGCAAACAAGATCCATATTTTGCCTTGAAATTTTGCAATTTAAACGGTGAGTCATATTTGCATTAAAAGAAGAAACTCACATGTTGTTTCATTTCTCAATGTGTACAAGACAGTGGCTAGTAACCTTGTTGGAGGTAATAAACCCCATCAGTTTTATATATCCATTCACCAAACCCAAGTTCTGCTTTTCATTATTTTCCACATTTTAACACCCACCCACCACCTAACTTTCATGAACAGCATCCTCAAAAAGGATTGTTCACAAAGATATGTCGTAACAAACGGTATAAAAATGACGAGGGCTTTCCTAGGAATAAAGGATACGTGACCGTTTATCACCAAAACATTGAGAGTGTTGTTGTTCTGAAGAGTTGCTGTTGAACCTGGCTCTGCTGAATTTCAATGATTTCATCCAGGTCTTCATCATTGACATCTGCTGTCTCAACATCAAACGTGAACATCTGTCTTACCCATGCTGGATATGACTCTGTTGTAGGGAAGTATCCATCAAGGGGCAAGCTCATCTAAATGCATAGCAATTGTTTGCTTCAGTTCCTTGGGTACAGAAATGTCTCCGATTCTAGGCACATCTTCGATCTTAACTTACATTGTCGTCCAGCAGGGGAAAGTTTGCAAAGTTATCATTCTCCCCTGTTATTCATTGTTTCCATAACGATAGCTTGTTTTGAAAAGCCTTCAGGTTTTCTTCTGCTTTGATGATGTTGACTCCACCACCGTGCATCTGCTGATTGAGATGATTGGGAGCCGCGAATATATCAGCCATGTAAGATAAATTGAGATTGAACTTGAAAATTTTAAGGCAATCTGTGTGAAGATGTTCGTGCTCTTCCAAAAACAGGGCTAATTCCACACCCATGGCAAAAACACGATTCACCACGTGTCCCCACGATAACCATCGAATGTTAAAATGGTACAGAAGAACCCATTTCTTTGCATGGCTCACTGAAGATGCGGTACATCATAGCACTATGTCGCACATAGTTCACACATTCCAGGACAGCTTTTACTATTTCTGCCATTTCTGGAGGTAAGGTTTTTGTTGCCAGCACATGCCTGTGCAGAATACAATGTATAACAATGATGTGTGGTGAAATGGCTTTCACTAGCACACCAAAACCAGACTTTCGTCCTGACACGACTGGAGCTACCCGTACGTTCAATAATTGTTGTCTCTGAAGAAGTCATCCCCAAGTGTCTTCACATTGGCTGCCTCAGTTTATGTTGTAAGACAAAATATAAAATGTCCCTTTATCATGTCATCTTTCACACAGTGCACAAATACAGCAAGCTGGCTTAGATCAGAAACATCTGTGTAGTCTCATCAAACTGGAGGCTGAATGTTGCCGGGTTTGAAATCAGATTTGCAACTACTTGAGCCAAGATGTCTTTGCTGGTGTCCTCTATTCTGTCTCTGATGGTGTCATTTGAAATAATTAAATTGGGAATAATTTAACTTCGGCCTTATTTCCAGCATCAGATTCACTATAGTCAACACAGCTGGTTTTATGACCATTTCACCATGGTGTGTGGTTTGCCCTGCTTTGCGGTCAGGTAAGCAACTTTGTACGATGCTGCGATCATTGGTTTATTGATGGGCTCAAAGCCAAAAGCAGGCAGAGTAGCGTATTCATCAAATCTGGCTCTCTTCACCTTGAATTGAGCAAGTGTTGTGTTGTTGTATTCCCCATCTCATGCAGCATAATGAAGTGTTCATTGTTTTCCTGGTGCTAGACTGGAATTGGTTACCTAGGCATTGCAAATCATGCAGGTAGGATGCTGACTCCCATCACGTTCCGTTATACATGAGAATCCATATTACACATATTTGTCTGACCACTTTCTGTTTTGATATGGATTAAAATACTGGGAGAACAAATTACAACATGTATCATCACAACAGACACAAGTCAACAATTGCACACACAAAATTCCGCTGAACCCCTGAGACCAACTCATTGAACCTCTAGGGTTTGATTGAACCCAGGTTAAGAACCACAGGTATAACATGTAAAAAAAAGGAAAAAAACTGTGGGCATAAATCGCATGCCTCGATTCAAAATTGTGATGAGGCATACAATTGGCTAAATGTCTGCTAAAATCCTTATAGAGAGGCCTAATATTTTATTGTCCATTTATACAAAAATCCTGACACCAAACTATTTGGTCAAAGAAATAATCCTTGCCAAGTCCTTGTCATGAAAGGTAATCTTTCAGAGGACAGCTGGGAACTACCATCATTTAAAGCATAAAGTCGTAACAGACAAGGACTTACAAGTATATCAAAGAAAATGACATAAACTTTGATATTATAAATCAACCTTTTCTTTAAGGAAGATTTTTTTGTCCACTCCCCCTAGTTCCAAGGTTTCATTCTCAAACAGAATTAGCAGTATGTCTGTATAACTTGTTGTTATGTAATGCTTTGTAATGACAGAAGGCATGGATTTGATCATGTTGCAAAATAAAATCCAAATAATAATCTTATGCCTCCAGTACGATCTTTGAAGAATATCATAACATTGTACTGCAATTTTTATCTGATAAATATTTCATTTCTTTGATTACTATAATACATTTACATTCAAATCCAAATATTACAACAATGTTGATGCATGGCTAATAATTAGTCAGGCAAAGACAGTAGAAATATTTATAAAAGTTTACAAACAAATACAGTACAATACAGATAATAGCTGTAGCTTCTTTTGATCAGTTTATTTTCCAAAGAAACTCTTATATGCTTACAGGCTCTTTCCATTTATTGCACTTTCAGTGATATTTACATTAAGATATTTATCTACATGATTGGCTACTTACAGTTGCACCATTGTGGTGTAATCTCTTGCATCATCTTTGTCTTATCAAACTGCTTGGTAATCAAAATGATCTTATCACATTACAACACACGCCATCTAAAATCAAGAAACTCCTCCTTAAAAAGTAAATCTGACCACCAACTTTCTTATTCATAACTTACATAGCTTTAGAAAGACGTATTTCATAAGCAGTACAAATGAATTTCATAACACAAAGAATAAAATATTTCAAATTTTTCAAATTTTTAAGCCAAATGATAAAAAAATTGAAGTACACAAGTAGTCACAAGACAGGTTACTTGTAACACATCAACAGATCATCACAAAAATGTAACAATTACTTCTTTTATGAAGAAAGCAGATCTTATCATTACCACTTAGATGCCATATGTCAAAAACAAATTTCTACTTTCTTCCAGGTTACATTCATTGATAGTTAACAATAATCAAGTAAACATGCACCAGGAATCCTCCAATTAAAGATAGTCCTAATATACACATGGAGGAAACCATGATCACGTTGGAGTGAAACAAATAATAAGTTTCCTTGTGCTTTTTATAAAAGAGGATACAATCAGTGGTGGTGCAAAGGGTGGTATGATGGTCATACCACCTTTTAAAATATTGTTCACAATGCTTCCAGAAACAGATGACATATTATTAGGTAGGGATAGGTTTTGCTTTTGATGAATACAAGTTAATAACACATCACTTTTCAACTGTCACGGTTGTATCCACAATAGAAAAGGGCATCTGACAAAAACAAGATCTTATGAACCACAGAACCTGGATCAATATGGCCAACGTTATTCCTTTAATACCTTGACCTAATCGTAGCTAGTATTTTTTGAAATGCAAGTTGTGGTCTTTTGACGCAGCTTTACATTTATATAACTTCTGCTTTAGTGCCTAACATTTCCCGATGCTCGTATTGTCAAAATCCTACTGAAATTGAGTGTGAGAACTTTACCTAGTCGTGGGAAAGTATGTAAGATTCGAAATTATATGTTTAGGCGTTCGAATCGAACTTTAGTAACAGTCATCAAATAGTTACCGTAGTATTATGTTACTTTTTATTCTTAGAGTCTTTTCAGTCAGTTAGGCTTTGTGCCTCGTGAGCTAACATTTAGCTAAACTGTTAAACTTGTATTAAATGTTTCTGTAGTATTCGGAGATCCTGCAAATAAATTTGGCAAAGTGAATCGAGTCTGTGTAGCAACTAAACTCCTTAAAGAACATCAGTCCTCTGTGGGACAATTTTTTCAACATTGTATTCGTCAAATACATGCGTCTGTGCACTTCATTTTTAAGCACCAGAACTTAATAATCTTAAGAATAGACACCACATATGAAAATGTAAAACAATAGTACCAATACACATAGGATGTGTAATGTTCTCACCCATCGTCACATTTCAAACAGACTTGCATTTTGTCAATGTTATTAATCAAAAGACATACTGTTGTCTTTGACACTGGATAAATCAGACAAGTCATCATAACCCAAAAATTTCAAGCTTATCATGCTATATTTAAAGTGTGATTAGCTTGTCTTAACCTGTAAGAAATATAGTCTAACATCAAGTGTACCACAAAAGTTAGAAGTTACCTGATAGTTCAAAAAGATGACACTAAACATTGATTGTATTCACTCCATCTACGTTCCTCATAAAATATTTATGCAATGTTTACAATATTTGAATGCAATATTTAAAAGAAATCAGATAATTCTGATATTTCAGACCTCTCACCTAAAATTACTTTTCTCTTAAGCATAATTCCAACCACGTATTTATTTTCTATAATATTTGGATTTTAGAAAGAGATCCATCAGATTCACCGTTAGTAAGACTGTTGATTTAAGTAATATTGTAAAATGCAACTTTCTTATTTTGGTATGAAATGTAGTAAAGATGAACAATTGATTTTAGTATATGGAGTAGAAGATTTATTCAAGATTAAACAAGATTCAGATATTTTGAACCAATCAAGGTGACACTCTTACCAAATCTATAATGATCACATGGGTAAAAATGGTCTACATTTCAAAAAGCCATTTGATAGTTAACAACACTTTAACCAAAGCATAGATGTGTAAATATACCTTATGCTAGTAAAAAGTATTCCCAAAACACTACAAAATCAATTGCAAAGCACTTGCAACATTAAAACTCTTTTGTGCGACACCTCTAGGACACTCATTTTTCCAAATTGTCTACAAGTCAAAACAGGCCAATTTGTTTCTGTTGGAGTATGATTTTATATGTTTCTGAAAATGTTGCTCAGTATCTGTGGGTACACATAAATTTCTAATTATCTTCTTTAAAAAAACTGCCAAAACACAATAGTCTACATTTTCCACACAGATTTACAGTATCTTGGAATTTTCCTGCCCATGCACCATTGGTCAGTTTGATGGAGGATGGTGATTCATTTGCTTTTGAGCTCCTCAGCTCAAAATCTTGAGGGGAAAAAATTTTTTTCTGTACATCACATGAATGTATCTATTTATATAATCATATAAATTTGCATTCGATCATGTGGTATGTTATCTGCTTTTATGAACTTTTTAAACTGCTTTTTGGTCGACCAAACTGACATATAAGTTCTGACCTTCATTATTGTGAGTTCCTGTACATTGTAAAGCACAAAAACTGCCTTTCTTCCAAAAGAACTTTGTCAGCCAATTCACAGTGGAAAACATAATCTACACTTCTGACACATCCTAAAGATTCAGAAAGTGCCAGATCATGTTGGACATATCTTTAGTCGCATTTTGGGCACATGATTGAAATATTGGATATTGATCAAGAAGGGAGTACTAACAAAACAACTTGAGTAATTACAAAATATCAACTTTCCTTTTCATAAAAAGGTCATGTCTTTAAACATATCTGCTAACCAGCACGACTGCTTCACTACTGATTAAGATATGTGTAACAGGGTTGCTGAGCATTTCCCACAATCGCTTTAATTATAAGGTAAGCATCCAGAGGAGGAAACATCATTTATTTAAATCCTGCATCATTCGCAGAGTTACTGGATGAGGAAGGCAAGGGATTTTTTACTCGCAAAGGGCACAAGAACCATTCCAATTTTGTCTAATTGTAATACCGTTTTTAATTCCATTTTGATTACTTTTCAAGTACAAACTACAGTTACGTAGCATGAATACTTTGGGATTATATTGCACTGTGGTAATATTAGTACCTCTAATAGCCAGAGCAATTATCTCGGATAATTCCAACAGTTAGCTAGCTGACACCAAAACAATTCCATTGGTCTTATATCCTTCCTCACGATGTGATCACAAATCGTTACTCCTTGTAAAGTTATATGTGACACTTTACGCAAATTGTCTTGATATGGATTACAACCACCATTTTATCACTCAGCTATCCCAAGTCCACTTTTTTCACTTGAGTCAGAGGCAGTCGATAACCCAGACAGCATACCATAATTTGTATGGACATTGTTGACCTAAAAATTTAATCAAGTTAAATATTCAGAGCCCAAACCAATCTTTCTTACTGATAAAGGAAAGACATACCTTTAAAATTGCCATAATTTTCGATGAAATCGTTGGATGTGACTAGATTTAGGCACAGACCAAATAAACTCTTAGGTCGTGGTCTCCCCAACGAAGACATCGCGACTGCAAAAGAATTTTTTATGACAAATCTGTTGATAAGTGCATCTGTAATGATGTTATTTTATTGTTGACATCTATTGATGAGAACAACTTTCTTCATGACTTTTGCCATTCCAAGACATGGATTGCCTGTTCGAAAAATTAATATACTGTATTACTTTCATTTAATTTAGGGGAGACTATGGTGAGTCTACTTGAATGAAATATTAAGGAGATAAAATGTTCACTGAAAAAGTTTATTGAAAGAAGCCAGTGGTCTTAACCTTTGATCGAACAGACGAAGTTAAAACAGAAACAAAATCTAATGAAAGTAAAGATTAGTAAACATTGTGAGGGTTTAAATCATCGGAGTTTGAGTTGAGATGCACAACACGGTCTATATATCCATCAGTTGTAGCCATCTCTTTGTCCCAGCCATACACGCACGACAGATGTATTAAAAAACATGGCTGGTAAAAGTGACATTTCCAGTTCCCTTACCAAAAGTGCCCATATGAACAGAAGTGTGTTCAGGCTCGTCAGGAGTCACATCACTAAAAAATACACCTTTTTTTTTAATTTCGATGTTACCTTCATGAATATTCACATTTTAACATTTCAAATAATTGTTCTTCAGAGAAAGTGTTTATTTCCTGAAGTTTATATATACTTAAAAACATGGATGATAGACTTTTGACATATTTATATAACATATATAGTTTTGAAAAAGATTTAAGTCAAAATGTTAGACGAAAGTGTGTTTACTTAATGGGAAAATACAAAAAATATACAAATCATACAGTGTTGTTTCAGCTCACTAAGAATTCATATGTACATATATATATAAATATGTATAAACATACTTATAAATAATAAATAGTACATATCTCAACTTGTTTTATGAAGAAGAATTATTCGAAACACTAAAGGTACTAAATGGATAATACTTACTATTAAATTTGTAGGCAAATTTGAGGTACTTGGAGGTTGTCTGAAGATGATTAAAGTGATTCTCGGCTTTGGGCTACTTGCAGGTCGTCTATAGATGGCTTAAGGGACTTTCGATTGGGAGGCACTTGGCGGTTGTCTGTGGATGTGTTAAGGGATTTTCAATTTCGAGGTACTTTGGAGGTTGTCTGTAGATGTTTGAAAGCAATTATCCATTTTGAGTTACTTGGCGGCTGTCTGTAGATGTGTTAAAGGATTTTCGATTTCGAGTTATCTGGAGGTTATCTTTGGATGTGTTCAGTTGTTTTTGACTTCGAGTTATCTGGAGGTTTTCTCTAGATATGTTAAGGGACTTTTGATTGGGAGGTATCTGGATGTTGTCTGTAGATGTTTTAAAGCATTTTCCATTTTGAGTTACTGTCGGTTGTCTGTAGATGTGTTAAAGGAATTTCAATTTAGAGGTATCTGATGGTTTCCTGTAGATGCGTTAAGTGATTCTCGGCCTGGAGCTGCCTGGAAGTTGTCTGTGAATGGGTTAAGGGATTTTCTGTCTCGAGATATTTGGAGGTTGTCTCTAGATCTGTTAAGGGATTTTCTATTCCGGGGTACTTCGAAGTTGTCTGTAGAAGTGTTAGAGAACTTTCAATTTAGAGGTATCTGATGGTTTCCTGTAGATGCGTTAAGTGATTCTCGGCCTGGAGCTGCCTGGAAGTTGTC